>JAGXCT010036235.1:14692-113274 GCA_022495035.1 Philopotamus ludificatus
TGGGGGTATGGCTCTCACGCCAAAAGGCGTGAACGGTTCATAACGCTTGGCTACATAATCACGCCAAAAGGCGTGAACGGCTCATAAAGTGTTCATATTTTTATTTTTCTTTGACTATTTATTGATCGGGAATATTTTGAGCCGATCTTCTAGTGCAGTGATGTCCAACACGCGGCCCAGTTCGTTTTGTTTGCGGCCCTATTGGAGTATTCAGCCTTCTATAAATATTAATTTCATTTGCAAAAGGGCTAATTTCATTTGTAAAAGGCTGAAATAGACTTGCAAAAATTGTATAAAAAAAATGGTTAAATAGGTACGAAACACAAAATAATAAATTTGAAAACAAATAATAGCTTAAAATAATTGTATATCATTTAGCTCTAAATTTGAAAATTATAAAGGGTGGGTTGCATTATGAGGGGGGGGGGGTTGCATTGCATACGACATTAATTAATAAATTGTTTTCTATGCGGCCCACCACATACTGGTATTTTTTTATTTGGCCCATCACCACGACTGTTCTAGTGTTTCTTTAATTTCGTGCGAGCACTACTCACAGGGGAGACACACACCCCACTTGAAATATATTATAATCAGGAGCGGCTCGTCCTTAGGGGTAACCGGGGCACAGTCCCATCCACATTTCTGCTAATAACAGAAAAAATGCTGAAATATGCGAACAGAACCGTATTCGTATATGTTTGGGCATTTTGTATCCGTCCTGGTCACCTTGACGCTAACATTGACGCGAATGAGTGTTGTTTATTAGTGTTGGCTAGGTAGTGGAGGCAAAGAGAAACGTTTCGTATTACCGTATACAGAAGGTCGCTTTTCGTTTGCTGCGTAAAGCTATGTTTGGGGCAAACCTATATTTGCCCCGCTGGTCTATATTTTTTACTCAATTCGAAAAATAAATTAAATAAACTATACTTTGCATTTCTCTTTTTTGGAATTTGAATACCATTGAAGACAATTTTTTAAAGTTTCCAAAATTTGATAATTCTTACTATTTTCTTGGTACGACCGTACTAAAAATTATATACTTCATTTTTTTTTTAAAAAAGGTGGAAGGCACTTTAACCTCATCATGCCACACCTGCTTTTAAAGTCAGGAGCCTGAATATAATAATACTCATTAATATAATAGACATGTTTTTAATTATCCATGTTTCCGATTATCAACCACACCCATCCCCACACTCCATTACCACTGTACATCTATATTTGACGACACACGTTTGGAATTATTTAAAAAAAAAGGGCAATGTCAATTGAAACTGTGACATTGATATGCTTTTTTTTATTTATAGACGTCATGATATATAAAATAAGACGATTGATCAAATTAACCGACGACTAAATGTACATTTTAAGAAAGATCTGTTGATACAAACTTTTTGCGCGCTATTTTTAATGTAATAAATAGTTGTGAGTTTGCAGAAATGTGATAAAAACTTATTTTGACCAAGTTCACCACAAAAAATTCGCATTCTTGAATATATGTATATTTATATTAAACATTATAATAATATTAAAAATGTCTCATTTATTAGATTTTAAGGAGTTAGTTTCTATGTGAAACTTTTTTATGCGTTCCCTATTCATTCGGTATACAGTAATCCTTCAATAGAACGGCGTGTGCGACAGTCCCTCCTATAATGTATCTACGCCGTTTTCTACAAAGCGCTAAATTTTCTTTTGCATAGTGCGGGTTTCTATAGTATGGTCCTGATCTCGGCGCTATAGGAGGGTTAAGTATTTCCCCTTTTCCACAAAATACCGAGAAATATAAAGGTGCGGTATACAGGTTTTTCACTTTAAACTAACTTGTATTTCAATTTAAACTTTTTTCCTTTAAATGTCTATTGAAAAATATACATTTAAAAGGACACAAAAAAGTTAACCGCGACTGAGCTAAGTTAGTACAGTTTTTTCACGTCAAATACACCTTTTTTCAAATCAAATGCATCCTTTTCAAATCAAATGCATCCTTTTACAAATCAAATGCACCCTTTTCAAATCAAATATAACTTTTTACAAATCAAATGCACCTTTTTAAAAATTAAATACGTTTTCCCACTAATTACGTTTTTTTCAGTTCCTTCAAAAATATAAAAAAGGGTTCCACTGTATTTATGTAGTACACCGAATTTACGATTTCCCACTAATTACGTTTTTTTTTAGTTCCTTCAAAAACGTAAAAAACGGGTTCCAAAGTATTTAGTTACCCCGAATTTACGTTTTCCCACTAATTACGTTTTTTTTCAGTTCCTTTAAAAAAGGTGTATTTGACGTGAAAAAACTGTAGTCGGATAGGTGTCCGACGAACACTATGAATTCAGGGAATTCTTTATAACAATGGCCAAGGGGTATGTAAGTGCAAGAGACCTCCGCATGTTTTAAAAAAAATATGAATGTAGTTAATTAGGCGAGTTTAAATTAATCAATTTAATGCCATTCATTCTTCGTTGAATAAATAATTATAAACATGTAATATAAATTTCAATCGAACTAAAATAAAATTAAAAATTTACCAGTGACGTGGTTTGACACTGGAAGGAATTCTTGTGTCTTCTCATTCCCCTTGCATCTTTAGAATTATTATCGAATCTTTATATGGGTGAATGTCACTTTGGAATCTTTATGTTATACCATCCATCCATTGTAATCAAATAAATAAATATAGCTTTTAGCACTTCTACCTTAAGGTAGGCTTTTTAGCTCGTCCATAAATTGTCCATAAAGATTTGACCCTAGCAAACACAGGGTGAAATTCTCAATTTGAAAATGCTTACGAAGCAAATATTGTTTTTAAAGGAATATGTTTTTTTACCGATCAAAGATAAAAACCTTTTACCTCTTTCAAAATAAGTTTATCTTGAGATCTTTTATAATCAAAGAGACCTCAGACATTCAAACTTTTTGAGACTCTATTTAAGTAATTAATAAATAACAAGACTTTAGAGCACGGGTTGTTAAAAAAATCATTTTAAAATAGTATAGTACAGAGATGGCGAACGAGTACCGCGCGGGTCATGCAGTGACCCACGTGTGAAATTATGAAACCCGCTTGAATTTTTAGAAATGATTGTAAAATCCTATTTTATAAAAATAAATGGTTTGTAATTTGCTACTAATATCACTAGATGTAGCCACCAAGGACGTATATTCAGGGTGTGCTAGGTGTGCGCTGAACACCCGCAAAATATAGAACATGAAAAAATATATTTAAGATTTGAATATTAAATATTTAAAGTATTTTTGTTAACGGCCGGCAGGATATCGTATACGCGCGTGAATGTATTGGGCAAGGCGTGCGCTATGACCGCTGCACGACCTTACACGTGCACGACCGCATACAGTACCGTTACCAAAAAATCAATAAAATCATATTACAATTTATATTATTTATACACAGAATCCGCCTAGTACGCGGTGTGGCTGAGACAGAATATTTTAGAAGGACGGCACAAACACGCGGTCGCTATTGCAAAAAAATCAATAAAATTATATTTTAACACCATCAATTATATTGATTAGCGGTTATTGCGAATATAACGCCGCACGACCTACATCGCGCCCAACCGCGTGCGCAGTACCACTGCTTATGTGGGCGTAGGGTCTCATCGGGTTGTCTCACGTTTTGTAAGCAGTTTAACGGCGAACGCGTGCTGTCAAGCAGCAGCATTCTACGATCTGAGCCTACCTGATCTCGAATTCATTGGCATTACTTTTGTAAGTTATAAACAGGTGACTTTATTTCATGTCATTACTGTAAAACAATTTGTTATATAACAAATTACAATTAATAATTATTAATTTTAATATTTATATTTATAGATTAATTCTATCGTTGAATAGAAATTATGATATGATAAATATTATTAAAATTGGTAAACCACGTCCGCCTCTTCCAAACATATTTAGTAAACACAAGAATAAAAAATAAAAAAAATACCAGATATATTTTATTCCACATCCTTACATAAATTGTACCCGTAATGGAGGTAATTACAATCAAACTATGATTGTTAAAGTGAATTGCCAATAAGCGCAGATAGTATTCAGATGAGTGACCATTCTGAATACTTCTGAGTGACGCTGATCATTTCACAAAAAAATAATTGTCAAAAATATAAGCTGGGCAGCTGTCAGCAGCGCTCTTAAGTATAAAAAATCACTGCGGTGCAGAAGGCAACGGGAAACCACTGCACTATATATTCCCATGAAAACCATGTCCATGCCGATCCTCAGAAATGAGGGAAAGTGGATTAATATCTTATATAAAAATACAATAATATGTAATCGCTTCACGACTCAAACAAAAATATACATTTTAAATTACATTTTTTTTTTTCCACATACAGCACACCCAACATCAGCACCCACCGTACGCTACTGGTCGCCACATCTTTAAAGAGCTAGAGTGTGATTAAGGTTATAATAGTAATAATTTTGCTTATAAATTTGAATGTTAATAAAACTTGTAAGCCTTTATTTATTATTGTTTTAAATACTCAACCTATGTGACCCCCCACATGGATTTAATAAAAAAATAATATCCAATTTGACCCACTTGGGAAAAAGGTTCGCCATCCCTGGTATAGTATAATATATATAACAGTTTTAATTTTTTACAAAAGTTAAAGCGGCCGTGTCGCCGTAACTAACTAGCATATGTCCCGTATTTCTTTAAAAAATCGGGGACAGGCTGTTGAAATACAGAACTGTTCCCGGAAACACAGAACGGATGGTCACCGCATTTGTATAAACCGACGTAACATTTACGCATTAACAATTCTGAATATAAATGATTAGTTTTTGCTAATTACTAATATCCTAATCTAAATTTTTAATGGAGAATCAAAGTGCGATAATAAAATGTGGTTTTAATCAAACGACTTTAAACTTGAACGTGTTGTTCAGTTCCTTACTTTTTTTTTAAATTATAATAATTAACATTTTATTAACTACTAATAAAACTACGAACGTTAGAATAACAAAATAAAATAAAAAGTACTCACATTCGTCATCGTCGTTTTCGATTTCGGGCTCTGGCTCATACTGCTCGGACCATTTCCAGTCGGGGTCGCTCATTTTACGCAAAAAATGCAATAATTCAGCTTCAGGCGACAGAAACTCGTGTCCTTCCAAATAATGATAATTACAATAGACCCTAAAATAATAAAATATTCAAATTCATCAATTATTATTCATAATTAATTTTCAATCACCATTTTTTATGGATCTTCCAATTGTCGCCCGTGAAGAAGTCCTCGACTTTCAAACCGAGATGCTGATTCCTTCTGACTTCGTCTCCGACCTTGATCCACGTATTACCATAATCGTGGGGCAAAACTATACCCAAAGCAAACGAAGTATTAGGCAATGGTGCAAAATAGTAATCTTGTCTTTCGCGCGATACTCTACGCATCTTATCATAGTGGAAGCGGATCTTGACATTCATCATGGACCCCTCGGTGGCGTTCACTATGGAGTTTCTAATCTCTTTGACTACATCGCCCAATTCGTGAATACCCAATCCATCGTCCATAGTCTCTACTTCTACAACGTCCACGCTGTTATAATTCTCCTTCAATATTCCTTTATACTACAAAAAAAAACATCAATTATAAACTTAACATTAAACACTATATTTAAAAAATACAATACTCACCACCGGTCTAAGATCTGGATGTAAAATTAAGTATCCGTTATTACTAACTATAAATGAATATCCATTAACTCCCAACTAAAAATCGTTAAAAAAAATAATTAAATTATGATTTAATGAATATATATTTATTTTAATCAAAACCTTATACGGGAGAGTCAATCTGTCGATTTCTTCGATTGGTACATCAGTGCCGGCAACTCCCAAAAGATTAGCCATTCTCGTCTCGTTGTTGTTATTAACCTTTAAATCATAGAGAGGGATTGCGACCGATATCATCAGTCTGTACGTGTCGTATTTGGCATTCAAAGGTCTTTTACTTGGCTAAAAAAATAAGCATATTATAAATTTTGACTTATGACTTACCATAATCCATGACTCAAAGTAAAATTTTCTACAACTAATAATAAACGGGTTAGGTGATGGAGGATCCCATAAATAACTTTGTTCTTAGTGCAATTAGAGAGGTATATGAGGATCAGGTAATAAGCTTATGTCAGTATCAACGATGGTACCAGAAATTTCGAGTAAGAAACCAAAGCCTAGAAAACGAGCGGCGTTCTGAAAAATCTGTAGAGCTCAAGGATAAAGTCCTACAGATCATGTTGAAATAAAATCATCGTAACAATTCAGGAACTAGCAGGTAAGCTTGGATCTATTTGCTACAGGGCATTAAGTTAAACAATTACATATCTTTCAATATACAGTGGAACCCCCCAATTACACTACCCCGAATTACGCGCTGAGTTGAAATATTCGCCGCAAATCCCCCAATTGCGCGGTCGCATTCACATACAGTCAAACGTTGGCTAGCGTCTGTGTATTCAACACGTGCCAGGCTATACGCACACAGCCGGACGGCTTCACTCCCCCAATTACACGACTCCAAATTACACGGTCCCGATTTTAGTGTTAGTGGGGGTTTAACTGTATATACTTTTTTGATCAGTTTCTTTAAAAACGTAAAAAAACGTGTTCCAATGTATTGAGTACCCCGAATTTACGTTTTTACACTAATAACGTTTTTTTACCAGTTACGAATTTAAGTTTTCCCGCCACCCAGAAAGAGATTTTTTAAATTTCTATATTGTTAAAAAAACGCAGTTAGCGGGAAAACGTAAATTCAAGGTTAGGATCGCGGTACTAAATACAGTGGAACACGTTTTTTTTAATTTTTAAAGGAATTGACAAAAATAAACGTAATTAACGGGAAAACGTAAATTTGGGGTACTACATAAATACAGTGGAACCCGTTATTTACATATTTGAAGGAACTGATAAAAAAAGTATATATATATTGACAACTATTTAATTGTTTAACTTAATTTTTAAAAGAGTGCATTTGATTTGCAAAAGACTGCATTTCATTTGTAAAAAAATGCATTTCATTTGCAAAAGGATGCATTTTATTTGCAAACGGGTGTATTTGACGTAAAAAAAACTGTATATGCGTTGTGGGGAATGGCAAGGAATGGAACTGTGTCAGACCGATCACAGCTTCGTCCTGGTTACAAATAAGCCTTCTTGTCCTCAGAAGAGAAAAAGACCAAGGCTGAGGTGGTTGGACTATGTACAGCAGAATACTGCATCATTGAGACTGGTCGGAAGATGGAGTTAAGTGGCGATAGATCGCATGAAATGGAGAATTACTTCTAGATTAGAGCTGTTCCGCATATTTTTTTTATTTTTATTTATTTTTTATAAAGACAATGCGTATCCAATCACGGATAAAAACATAATAATAACATGAGAAAAACAACATATATATTACAATAAAGAGAAGAAAAGAATGATAAAATCTCATATAAAATATCAACAAAACGGCTATGTTTGACATTGAATATATCTACATATTCAGTCAAGTGGTTGAGCAGAGTAATAGCTCTGGTTACCGGAGAGTTTCTGAGAGCAACTGTCCTCACATTTGGCGGAAGAAAAACCACACGCGAATGAGCTCGATGGTAGCCCATAAGGGCACGTCGCAAAGTACAAGGGGGTTATGTACTGCGCCAAGAAGTGCTTTGCCAAGTAAATCGACCTTCTTTTTTCGAGGGATACATATCCCAGGCAGCCCTGTACCCATGCACTGGGGTATAAACTTGAGTAGAATCGAAACTCCCTCATGTAGATATGCCTGGCAATTTTAACTGCCTTATCTTCTAATCTGGCAGGGAATTCGAGGCGATACCAGCGATCTGCATAATGGAACCTGATTCAGGCAAAACCAATTCAATGCATCATAAAGCACTCGTATGACTAAGGTGCTACGTATGTGATGAGAATTTCTCAAGACGAATCCCAACATTCTTGACGATCTCATACACACATATATGGTGACATATAGCTAGGGCGACATTATAAAAGCTGGAGCAGTTCGAATTGATCCATTGACGACATTGATCCATGGACGGAAAAAAATATTAATTCTGTAGATGGTTCAAAACGGTACCAAAGAAGTATTTTTCCTAACGGACGAGTGAGTTTTGGAAGAGGGGCTTTGCAAATCTACCTGATAGATGGAAGAGCATTGTAGGAAATAGAGTATGAGGAAGGGAAGAATCGAGTCAGACTCGACATCTTTATTCAATGATAATTATTTAGTTTTGTGACACAAAGAAAAAAACCAAGCTGATGATTATCGAGTTTTCGGGACGATTATATAAAGAATCCTGCATCTTCAACAATTGATTCATTATACATCAAGGAAAGAAACATATGAAGATTGAACGCCTTCAACATGCGGTGTTAGTTACTTTTAGTTCTTTGAACACTTGAAGTCGAAAAAAAACGTTAACATACGGTGATGTCGGTATACGCATGCGTCCATGTAATCGGATGATCCTGTCGTTGAAGCACCAACGGTCTTGCAATCACAGATATATACTTGAGCACATTCTCCCTGACCTCATCGAGCGATTGAATATGAACGTAAAAACCTGAAATGGCGATTTATTACAATAAATATTTAACACCGCGACTATTATACTGGTTATTAATGAATACCTCTATTCAAGCAAGCCAACCACTGTATTTCTCTGACATTGGTGACCTCTTTGCCGATCAAATACGTAAAAATTCTGACCGGGATGTCAGTGCCGTTGTTCAGATAATTGTATCTTTCATAGACCTCGGTCAAATTTCCAGGCACGCCGTCAGTTATCAACATGATGGCTTGATTGCATCCGATTGCATCGTCTTCGCATCCACGTGTCAATCGATACTGAAATCATGTTCGAGCGATGATATAAGAATAATGTAAAATTATAAATGAAGTGTTCTTACTTACGTATTCTAATAATTCGAACGCTTTTATAAATGCAAGAGTGAAATTTGCATGTCCATCGGGCTTCAATCCGACTAGGGCTTCGTTAAACGATCTTATGTTGTCCGGAGTGGCCTGCATCAATTTATCTCCGAAGCACGGCACTGTCTCGATCGTTTCATTGGCAAAGGCGAAGATGTTGAAGAAGTCGTTGTTGGAGAACGTCTCTAGGATGGCTCTCACCGTGAAAGACGCCACAAACTTTCTGTAACCCGCCATCGATCCGGAGTTGTCGAACAATATTACGACGTCTTTAGAGCAGCTGGCTGCTTCGATGTACCAAGACCTCGTTCTGCAGTCGAACAGATCTACGTCGGATCTCTGATTGTGTTCGTCTGATTGTGTCCATGTTACGCCTGGATATTGCCTCAGGATCCCTGTTGTGCTACAGAAATACTGCCACGAGAGAGCCGGATCAGAATTGTAATTCTGCACGAAGACCTTGTCCAGCTCTTCGGACCACATTATAGTCTCTACGACCTTCTTTCCTTTATCATAAACGTTCGTCGGGACGTGGACGGTGCTGTACTCCGTGTTTACTGATATGTTATAGAAATGAGTATCGGAATTGAGGGTCATATTCCTATATATATCGACGTTATTGATCAGAGCTTCGGGGATCACGGGAGGATCTTCTCCCTCCACCTGAGAGTATTTCGACGAAAAATACGAATAATCCGTATCGTTGTACTCGAACGATTCCGACAATTCTTCAGATTTATTTTGAATGCACTAAAATCATAGAAAAAATTAACACGGATATCAAATAAATATATTCATCATGCATAATTACTCGGATGGCATCCATTTTTCTAGAGAGCATTCTGCCGATGGTCTCGACTGCAGATCGCAACAGTTGTTTACCATCTTTTTTTTCAACGCGCACACTGAGCTGCTTGTATCGCTGAAACAATCATAATTTCAGAAACATATTATCTGGATATGAAAATCAATCGGCTTACGGCTTTAATTTCTGGCGCTTTCGTGATACGCTTCCCCAGCTCGAAGAGCTCGTCGCCGAAGGTCTCTGCCCATCCTCCAATGCTACAAAAATAACAATTTAAACATTAAAAAAAATGGCATTTAACAAAGAGACGCATAAATAGAGACTCGACTGTAGTAATGTGCTTCGCGATTAATAGTATAAATACAGTGGTAAAAATAGTATGGATGTTTACTGACATTTTCCCCTCGATCGAGCTCTCAACCTGTTGGATTCCAACGCCCAGGAAGAGCACTGCCGCCACAAAGAGCAGCAGTGCTCCCGACAATCGGCTCCGACCGACAACACTCATCGTGGCACGCGTGCCATCAAGTGCTTTGCTCTTTTGGCAGAGACGCCAAAGACGACCTGTCGCAGTAGGTGCGTCCCAGGGAACTGAAACCACGCCTGGAGCAAAAATAGAACCCGACAACGTGCTCAAACAATTCGATAGATACCGACCGTTTCGTTTATTTTAGCTAATTTACGGAATTCATACTCAAATACATAATGCTATATACACAAGAGATTTTACATAAATATTTCATTTAAAAAAATCCAATAAAAATATTTTAGGACTCATTTAATTTATTATCATATCGTTAATTAATCATTTTTTTTGTATTTTTACATACGAGATGATATAATGTAAAATCATGAATAATTTTAGCAAGTGTACAAACCATTGCGTTGTAAATCGACGTTAATAGATGTCAGGAGTAAAAAAAAAAAATTAAATCCTGACACCTGTCTGTCCTTGTACGCCGCATATTAAAATTAATAAAATATATTAAAATTTCATTAATAATTAATTAAAAAAAGTTATAAAAAAACGCGTATCGATGCATTAACTCAAATATATAATAAGCCTCGTTTTTACGTGCCTGGATTTGTGCCGTGCACTTTTATCACGTGTTGTTGCAATAGGGCCCTATAGTATCAGTTAAATATCAAAGGATTTACTACGTATAAAAAAACGTAAAAACGGGGTATTACTATATCTATATACGTTTTTTTAATGAAAGAGAAAGGTATAAAAATATTTAATTTTTTATTAAATCGATACTATATTTTATTTAACTTTCTTCTACATATTAAAAAAATATCGTCGGAATAAAATTGAATAGATTTAGTTTGGAAGTATTTAAGACTGCTAGTTTTCTTTTAATATGAATCCTACAAACTATTCCTATCTGTTTAAAAAGTCTTAAAAATACACATTATTAATAATCATTGACTTTATTGTCCGCAATTGTGTCCTCAGTGCGTGTGCGTCATATTGATAAGTTAAAATATCGACCAAAATATGAAGCGTATCAAGAATAACCATTTTTATTCTTAGTATATTCCATTTAAAAAAAAAAGTCGGTTTTTCGGTGGTTTCGAGCCACTATGGCGGATCGGTTAAAAGGGCAGAACACACAAAACCGAATCATTTTTTTGTCAAAATATTGATCAAGATAATATTTCCACATACGGTTAAACCCACAACACTAAAATCAGGACCGTGTTATTTGGAGTAATTGAAATTAAAACCGTCCGGCTGTGCGTATAGCCTGGCACGACGTGAATACACAGACGCTAGCCAACGTTTGAATGTATGCAGATGCACGACCGCGCCTGGTGGGGGGATTTACGGCAGATATTTCATCTCAGCGCGTAATTCGGGGTAGTGTAATGGGGGTTCGACTGTATATCTTTCGCCGTTTTATAATAGTATTTCTATTAATGAGTGTTTTTTTTTTGTATTTTTTTATACTAGTTTATTTTGTTAATAAAGAGTTAATTTGAGTTCATTACTCAGTGTTTGAATATCATGACGTAAAAATAAAACAATTACATATTTAAAATAGTATTTATTATTTTTTTAAAATGAAATGGATGAATCTAATGGGATGATATGAGATTATTTACGTTCGGCTCTGTGGTTGTGAGTAAAATTCGCAAGTCTCCACGATCACGAATTTACAGTCGGTTTCTTTTTTCGTGATGAGACTCACAACTGCACTAAATCAGTGTTCTACTTAATAGAAAGCAATTAACAGATTCTGTACAGTGAACAATAATGCAGGATATAAAATTGGTATCCGTTTTTAAAAACCAAAATTTGTGGTATAGATGTTAAAACATTGGTTTTAGTCCCTCTTTTGTGGATAATTCAACAAGTTGTTCCTGTATTAGTATGGATTCATCCGAGTTTGTAGGTGTACTTGCAAAAGGCTCCAACACGCAATCGGGGATAATCAAGTAAAGAATGCCTTGAAATATTTAAAGAGCCGAAGAAGTGCTTGTTTTTGCAATTTTTAAAGACTTGGAAACTGAAAGCATTCTCCTCACCTTAAATTTTGTTTGTATAGAAAATGTTTTACAGCAAACGTTATTCTCTTGAAGTATGCTCCATAGAGCTGAAGAGAAAGAAGCATGATCAGGGGAATATGAAGGGTGTGGCAGAACCTCCCAGTTTAATTCCTGATTTGTTTTCTTGTATCATTCTTGCTTTATGGGGGGCGTCCATTATCGAGGTGAAGAATTGTTCCCTTACACATAATTAGACGTTTGATTTTTATATTCTCTTTTAATCTTTCCAATTGTAGACAGTAAACATTTGCAGTAATTGTTTCTTCCGGTTTTAATAATTCGTAATGAATTATACCTCTTACATCCCACCAAATGCACAAAAGAACTTTTTGAAGTGGTAAACCAGGCTTAGGAGTCAGAAAGGGAGTTTGATTAGTAAAAATCCGTTGCCTTTTTCGACTTATGTTATCGTAAACGATCTATTTTTCAACTCAAGTTACAAATTGGTGTAAAAAGGCTCAAATTCTTTGTTTTGACAACAAAGAATTGCATGAGTTTCTCCGCCCTTCTTTGTTTTACCGATGCATTGCAAATGTGACTGTAAACAGTACCATGGAGATTTGAGTCTCTGCGATAACTCATTGATGGTTAATTTAGAATCCGACTCGACCAGGGATCTCAACGTGTCATCATCAAATTTGGAAGGCAAAGGTTCCGATTCGAACCTTTGAAACCTGAATTACCAACTACGTGTTGTCAGCACTTGACAATAAATATTTAATAGCTTTAGTGCCTTAGCTATCATTCACGCCCTGGTCCGAATGCAATGTCTGATGAGCCCTTCAGATTACCCTTAACATTAATATAAATTGTATTACTCATAAATAATGCTAAACAATAGTTAAAAAGAAAAAAAAACTTGCTTTATTCACCATGTCTGGACAGACACTGCACTCTAACATTAGGTTATAAAATACGCGATTTCTTTCGGGTCCCCCTAATATTACTATATATACTGTCATTTTTTTGAATTAATTAAATTATTTCTTTCCAGGAATTACAGGAACACTAAATCTTAAAGCGTATTAAATCTATCCAAACACGCACTTCTAGATACCAACAAACTTCCGTGTTAAGTAGTCGTCATGTTCAGACTTTATTTTACGACTACTGGGTGAAAAAAATAGGACTCTCCTATTTTTTTTCACATTGTTCATTTGGTCCCCGCAAGTTTGATGAAGTCACGGGGCAACCTACTTTCGGACTCCATCGCCCGTCTTCCCTGCGGGCCACATGGTCAGCCCACTTCCACTTCAGTCAAGGGATTCTTGCGGCAATGTCAGTCAAGTAACTTTGAACTTGTGGACTAGTCCCACCGTAAGTACCCAGGTTTCGGCGTCAAGGTCATTATCGGCCGAATATATTGGTTAAATACCATAGTTTTTAGACATTGGAGGATTTGAGTTTTGAATATATATGTTAGTATCCCAAACGCTCCCCATGTCAGTCATGTTAATCTGTAGTACTTCTTGTATAAGTCGTGTGGTCCTAACCTTCCATTTAACCGATCCGTCACGACGGCTCGAAAATAACACCGCTGGCCGATGGGGTCTATTTTGTATGAAAATATACCCCAAAAATTTCGAGTCAAGAATTGTTAAATTCTTCGACAATACCTTGATATTTTAAAAAAATGATTATTCTATGAACAAAAATAGTTATTCGTGATATATATTAGTAGAAAAATTCAAAATATCGATCTAATTTTGAATTTTTCTCTTAATTAATGCGACATACACACAGATCGGTGCATATTACTTCTCCACTGGCACAGCACAATATTTTTTCTCGCTCCCACTACCACATGCGCGATATTTTTTCTCGATTATATCCAGTACGGAGCTATAAAAAAACATCGCACCCGTGTCATTGTAGAACGTGTATTGTTGTTTTTATTTTTTTTTCGCAATTGCGAACAATAAAAGTCAACGTTTATTTATCCTTTAGACGTTTTTTACACAAATAAAATAAGTTTAGGACGTGTAGGATTTATATTAGAAGCTTGGGGTCCTAAATAGACCCCATCGGCACGGCTAGGTTAAGGCATTCCTTTTGATTTTAATAACTACTTCAACGACGAACGACCAATACATTTATTAAAGCTTGTTTTATTAATGCCAAAAATCGTCGATGTCGTCTCATTATTGCCGTCAGTAATAACAGAGAGGAAATTATCGTACAGCTTTGGCTGACAATTGGCAAACAACTATTCTTGGATTTTTTTCTTATGCAACAAATCTCGCATAAGCGAGTGCGTTTTTTTTAATTAAGAAACTGCACAATACAGGATCAGTTTGCATAAATGGATTTAAAATATTACGTAATTTTAAATAATAATAAGGTAGCTATCAAAGCTTTAATTTAATGCAACGACAATATTTTGAAACACTTTTCTTTTACAGCTTTAAAAAAAGTTAAATCGTTATCTATTTGTTATCGTCAAGGTTTTATTGATTCGTTTGAAAGTTTTATTGCATAGAATTGTTAGGTATTATACTATTTCTTGGTAACGGAATAAAGCCATATTTTAAATATTCAACACTATAATATCTTTGCCTTTCGCGGACTCCGATGCTGTCCACGCACCTTCTAATTAATTTGAGTAATTATCAAAAGCCCCCTCAGCGTAGACAAGAACCCCTGTAGGACACGCTTTGGCAACCACTGCGTTAGATCGTGCGTTAGATTGCTCGAAAACAACCACGTCGTCCTTATGAGGTATCCCAAGTCACGATAAGTCAAGATATTGATGAATTCTTGATCAATATTCGAACAATATTTGGTCATTTTTTAAAAAAATGGAATATTCTAAGAATAAAAATAATTATTCATGATATGCTACTTAATTTGGTCGATATTTTGGTTTTTTCAACTAATCAATATGACGCGTAAATGACAATCGCACTCGGCGATGTCCCGTCCCGGACTGAGCACTCGCCGCACGTGCCAATTGCACGGTCGCACTCGGTAGGTCATACCGTATGCGAGCGAAAAAAAATATCGCGCAGTTGGCAACAGAAACGTGTACAGTTATACCCCCACTAACACTAAAATCGGGCCCGTGTAATTTGGAGTCTTGTAATTGGGGGAGTGAAGCCGTCCGGCTGTGTGCGTATAGCCTGGCACGTGTTGAATACACAGACGCTAGCCTACGTTTGACTGTATGTGAATGCGACTGTGCAATTGGGGGATTTGCGGCGAATATTTCAAGTCATTCGGAGTGGTGTAACTGGGGGTTCCACTGTACAGTCAGCCCTCCTATAGCGTTTCCTCTAAATCGCTGCTTTTTAAAAAAATCCTTGTCAATCAAAGAGCATTGACCTTTATTTCGCTTGGCAATGTATTATAGATTTATTAAATTGACCTTAAAAATACTACGATTTACAGGAAGCGTTATAGGAGGGCTGACTGTATTGTTGTTTTTATTTTTTAGACTTTTTTAGACAAATACAAAATGTTTGTGACATTTAGGATTTATAATGAAAGAGTTATTCGAGAAAAATAAAAAAAATGGGGTCCCCAATATACCCCATCGGCGCAGCTAAAGATTAATCAACTTAAGAACAACTACAAATGAGAAATAAATATTCTGATATGCGTCATTATTTATAAGAGACAAATAAATAATAAGATCAAAAGAATATAGAGATAGATACATATTTTTTAATTAAATGGATATTATTTTCATTTCGGTTTTGGTTAGCCGTGCCGAGGGGGGTCTATTTAGGACCTCTAGCACTATTTTAATATAAATCCTACATGTCTCAAACTTTGTATTTATCTAAAAGAGTCTAAAGAATGTTTTTTATCGCTCCGTATCGGATTTGAGCGAGAAAAACATCGGGCATGTGCAAGTGCGAGCGAGAAAAAATATCGTGCCATTAATTAGTAGAAAAACTCAAAATTAGATCGATATTTTGGATTTTTCTACTAATATATATCAAGAATAACTATTTTTATTCATAGAATAATACATTTTTTAAAAAAATTCAAGGTATTGTCAAAGAATTTATCTATTCTTGACTTTTGGGGTCTATTTCCATACATTAAATTCATAGAAAATATACCCCATTGCCCAGCGGGGATGATTTCGAGCTGTCGTGACGGATCTCCTTATGATCTACTGATAACTCCATAATATTTGAATTATATAATTGAACCGGAACAATATCCAGAAAAACAACGTTTTTCAGCCTTGTATTATTTTTTTTCAATATGTATCATAGCGAAATATTTTTGTTTAGCTCGGATTTTCCGTTCGAAAAAATACTAAGGTACAAGGTACTAAGCCTTGGCTATGTTTGTACATAAACACATAAAATAAAATCTTCTGGTCCAGGAGATGAAGTGATACAAATGCGGATGTTTATTTTTCCATTTGGGAAATGAATAATTTATAAACAAGTCAATAACAAGTAAATAAAAATGTTAATATTTAAAATAAAACGGAAGTTATTAATGCCTTTAAACTGAATATTCATGACCCAATAAAGTTCAGCTGATAAAAAATTAAAAAATAAATTATATTACCTAATAGTTTAATTAGTTTCATTGATTGATTAAATAATAACCGTGGCATAGAATGCGACAATTTATTCTACCCACATTGCCCTCGTAATCTACAGATATCAATGAAAATATCATTGATAACAATCCCGTCATACAACACTTGTAAAAGTGCGACTTTCTATCAAAATAAGGCTAGCTGTGTAAAAAAGAATTGCATTTTTTACCTCCGATAATTGTTTTAATGACCAAAAAAACAGCATAGCAGTCATTCATCCGAATTGATTGATGCTGAAACTGATTCTCGAACGACGGAACGCCATATGGAGTCAATTCTGTAATAAATTGCATTAAAAAAAATGTTGCCAATCTCTGCATGCATATGCAGAATATCTACGGGGAACGAAATGTTATTTGCTTTTAATCTTGTTAATAAAATGCATTCGATTAAAGGTTATCAACCTGTTTTTACTTGATAATATTTTATATCGACTCAATAATGAGCTATGAAATTTCGATATCGGGGATTTATAGCCTTGACATTGACAAACAATTGATCGAATGGCAATGAAAAGGCTAATGCGATATCAGTGGTATGGCGCGATCCAAATTTAATGAACATACAATGATGATATCTATGTCATCTCATTGTCAGCGATGATTTTTGGGTTAATTCATACAAATAGCCGCGTCATGTATAATCAAGATGTATAGCGAAATTACATGACGAGAAGAAATTTTGCTCCAGAACATCTATACGAGTATCGATACACTCTCTTGAATTACGTCACAGATTCGTGTATCGTACGATACGATTAGTCATCACTTCATTCAACTATTGATTGCAACACGGCTAGGCTGAGGGAAACACCTGAGGATCGATATCACATGCTAGCTGGTGCAGAGGGCGTTACCTAAACCCAAGAATCGCATCGTGCAAACTTCCGATCGATACTCGATACCTTTATACTGATGATGATGATGATTTCGTATGGCTTTTACTTTGCCATTCTTCGCATGCTCGTCGTTGTTAGAGTTTTCTCCTCCATTTCGGAGCACGCCAACATTAGCTATTACGTGATCCAGGTGCAGGCCAATTCCACTAGGTGCTTTCCGAGGCACCCCTCTTTGGGCCGGCAGGCCAACATTGCACGCCTTAGCGATAGTCTAAAACAGCCACCAGGTGCGGCATTGCTTCCATCCGAACGAGTTTCCTTGTTGCCGCTACGGCCTGGGAACTAAGGACGGAGCGAGTTTGTAGGAAGCGGAAATGTGATGGGAAACGGCTCAAGGAACTATCCCGGCATTTGCCTTTGAATGGCTAGGGAGCCGGGTCAACCTAGCCTGGGATAATCGCGCCTCTACACCAGTTACTGGTGGGAGACCCAAAGAATTGTTTCTAGATACTTCTACGTGGTTATTCTAAAGCATGCGTTTCTACAGACCTTGACGTGATAAGTACTAAGCATGCTTTGAGTCTTAAGCAGTTATTAGTTGGTCAACAGACTAGGGTCATCTAGGGACGAGACAAAATGAGAATTCTGCAAATAAGAGGTAAGAAGCACTTAATTCTTTGTACGATTATTGTACAGTAAACCCCCCTATAACGTCGGGATAGGTTCCACGTAATAGGGGGGGACGTTATAGGGGGTTAAGGTTTTTCAATTTTATTTTTTGATTTAAAGGAAATCAGTAAATCAACACATTCCCATTTTTTTTTTTTTTTCACATTTTTACGTCTTTACGAGCGCAAATGACTAAGCTCGCGCGATGAGCGATATCCTCTCGTATTTTGGCTGACGTAATCTTACCGCAACTTGCGGGAATATGTTTTATTCCAACCACTAAGTATAGAATTAAACATCAAAGAAATCGACGCATATGGAAATAATTATTGTAGAGACCTTATTGTGAAATTAGATCATATCATTAATAAGATTAAGAGGTATGCACGTATATTACATAATCAAATAGTTAAAAAACGGAGCATCGGATTTTATTTCCCTGATTATAATTCGTTCCATGGATATAAAAGTAGAAAAATATTTTCTTTACTGTATGTCTGAATATCCCTAAATGCTCTGATAGCCTCAAACATTAGCCCTGTGCCGATTAACCCACCAATTATTTTTTTTAGTTTCGCCGGATGCGTCGATGTCAAGCGATCCGGAGCTACATTATCATTGCGCTAAACTTACAGGTTCGACGTTATATGAAAAAACCGCCGCAAACGTTATAGGGGGGAACGTTATATGAGAGGACGTTATAGGGGGGTTTACTGTATATATTTTTGCACTGTTATGTTGGGTATTTATCAAAGTTCAATTGGGCCCCTAGTCAACTCTATGCAGGGTTATGTTGACTGTAATATAACCAATATTACTTAATTGTTATCGATGCATTTGATACGATTAATTTAATCAGTGATAAAATATTTAATACTATAATTTCGTCACAGTTTGTTTACATATATATATATATAATATATTTATATATATTTTTTTAATTATTTAATCTGTGCAATTATGAAATAAATGCGATATCGTATATGACAATTATGATTTATGGTGGGTAGTCATAAAAAAAATGTGAATAAGTGACGTTCGAACCATTTTAATTGCTCAACTGCCGATTAACCGTCAATTTTAAATGTATTATGCAATATTTGTACACTTTTTATTCATAATTTTGTGTTAAATGTGTATTTTTTTGTGATGTGAATATTTGTATAAAAAAATGTTGCCAGCGTGAAAAAACAATTGAACGCTAGCTTTTCGCATAGTGTGGTTAATCAGTAGCGGGTAACGTGGGGGAGGCGGGGGGGTGAATGCGGCAACAGATGATTGGCCGCTGAAAATGAGAGGGGGAGGGGTTTCGTTTTTAAATCGAGCTGTCAATCGGTAACCGGCGCTCACTCGCTACGGATGCGTCGTCGTGGGTCAAAAGCGCATCTCAATACAAATATATACGTGAAAAGATCGAAATACCTTCACGGCAAACGTCAGCCATCGCAGCTGTCACCGATTTGAATAAAAAATCGGGGGTGCCAACCGCGCGGACACCGTCGATCGCGCGCCGGTCCCAACACAAAATTTTCCGGCCATTAATCGGATTAAATAAACTGTGTTCGGAGATCGAAAACTGTGCAAATAATTATCGCAGGGAATAACGCACGCCGCCAAATTCAAAGGTAAGCCAGCCACGTTTGAATTCCACCACGCAGAACATCACCTGATATAACTAACTGTATTATCAATTTACCTTTTTTTTCGTCTAACGAGTAGCCCACGAAGCGTAAGATGACCATACCGAATAATTCGCCACTCGACACGCCATATCGTACGATTCACGACCATACTTTTATTGGATACCGCGTTAATAAGGCCACATGTAAACGCAATCGAATCTGGGCCGTTACATACGGCACTAATTAAATCAAATTTTCGTATTATTATAAATTATGCATAAACGATGCGTTGGAACTAACGAAAGTATATATTTTTTTTACACAATAATCCGTTAAAAATCGGCAAACAATCGCCTTTTGAAGATCTATGCAAATTTCAGACCGCAAATAATGGCGGCGCCGATTTATATATGGCCGTTTTTTATGTCCACGTTTGTAAAAAAAATATTTTACAACAATACTTTTTAAACACCGTGTATATTTTACTTTCTATACTATATATACCGGAAATGGAGCATCTTATTTTATTATACGTAACAATATAAACCCGATCGTAATCAAACGGATGTAAAGCCAAATATATATATTTTTTACGAATCATAATAATTACATTTATATAGTATAATTACTATATAATTATTATGGATCGAAATGAAATATTCAGAGCGTCATTCGAATCGAATTTCATTAAATTTTCAAGATAACTATTGTATATGTCCTTCGATCTTTAACATATTGATCGGAATATTAAAGTTTTATGAGCCGTCCTACTTACCTACACTCTGCATACTTGCGGTAAAATAATAAAATTCATCTAAAAACCATTTAAACGTATATTGACATAATGATCAATGCTTTCTGAGCATAATCAACATAATGCAACTTAATTATCCACTCGAAAATCCATTATGAAAAATA
Organism: Philopotamus ludificatus; assembly: GCA_022495035.1. Taxonomy (NCBI): domain Eukaryota; kingdom Metazoa; phylum Arthropoda; class Insecta; order Trichoptera; family Philopotamidae; genus Philopotamus; species Philopotamus ludificatus. Next base: position 35,640 of record JAGXCT010036235.1, read on the forward strand.
GATATATCCTGAATTCCATAGATAATATATAATTAGGATCTGTATTATAGAAAAATATATTTATTTATGAGTACCATTGTGTGGTCATAATGAGGACAATACGCGTCTAGATCTTTGGCAATGGCCACGTGCTAGAAATAATTATGTATGTGTGTGCAAAACCATAAAAACTTTCGTTACATGCTCAATTATTTTTGCCTTTTTTTTTATAAAACGTTTTCGCAAACTGTTATAGACAATGCAATGTTTAATAAAAGTCATGTAAATATTTGCACAAAAATTGCAGATTACCGCGTCATAAAAGAGAAATTTACGTTTGATAAAAAATATATATAATTGTCGCAATTGTTGTTGTTGTGTTGATACACTTGTCCCTGACGTATCTTGACCTGCGTAGCCATATGTTTTGCTTATTTTATTGTTGATTGTAGAATATGTTTCATGTTGCACTGCGATTTATGACAAAAAAAAATATTTTTTTTGAATTTTGTTCAATCCAAATAAAAAAGAATAATTCTTTTGTGTTTTTGTTCAGCTCAGATGTGAGTCGAAAACTAAAAGCTGCTAAAAACATTTTTTATGTCAGAACGAAACATCGAGCTGAACTGAAAACGATTCGAAACCCTGCAGAAACATCCCCCTATGATGTCTCAATCTCCTTATTCATGAAATGATTCGATTATATCAACATTAATGCCAATGGATTTTTTTGGGTTTACCTAAGTTATTTTTTTTCTTTCGAATAACTCTTTTAATATAAATCTTATATTAAATACACTTTTATAATTGTTTTTGCCAAGCGCGCAATGTTTTTTATCGCTCACATCCGATACAATGTGCCAAGTGCGAGTAAAACCGTTTTATTTGATTTATTTGTCTCTCATAAATAAAGACGCTATAGTTGTTTTTAATGTTGTTAAAAAACATCAATCTATGAATATATGAATCTTTATCAATTTTTTTTTCTCTTTTCATTTGTATATTTTATTAAATTGACTAACCTTTAGCTGTGCCGATGAGGTATATTGGGGGCACCAAGTTTTTGATATTTCTCTATGCGTCTATTCGGAAGCCCAGGTTTTTAGTATTTTCTTGAATAGCTATTTTAATATAAATCCTATATATTTTTTTTATTTGTCTAAAAAAGACCAAAAAATAAATATTATGAATTATTATTGACCTTCATTCTCCGCAATTACGAAATTGCGTCGTATTAAACAATTTTTATTCTTAGAATAATTCATTTTTTTAAAATGTCAAGATATTGGGGTATATTTTCATACAAAATAGATCCATCGGCCAGAGCCGTTGATTTCGAGCCGCCGGGACACGGTCACGAAAATAACATGTCTAAAAAATAAATACATATCATAAATAATTATTATCCTTAACTGTCTGCAATTGCGAAAAGGAATAAAAACAACAATATTCGTTTCTGTTGCCACATGCGCGATATTTGTAAACATCCGATACAATGTGGCAAGTGCGAGTGAAACGTACGAATGACACGTGCTGCGAGAGCTCAATCTTCGGCACGTCATATTGATTACTTATAAAAACCCAAAATATCAACCAAATCATGAATAATTATATTTATTTTGATGAAGAATTCATCAATATCTTGACTTGAAATGCTTGGGGTCTCTGAGAGACCCCCTTCGGACGACGCGGTTAAGGAAAAAAGAGAATTGTTGAAGGAGCTAAACGCAATACTAAAAATTGCGTTCCAGAAGTGCTTAAAAAATTGAAAAAAGCGTTGAAACAAATGTGAAACATCTAAGAGAGAATTTTCGGGCTACATTTTCTGAATTAAAAAAAAATTCTAAAGGGCCACTCAATCATATTAAAGGTTCTATAAAGATTCTGCAAATTCGGGGGCAATGCGGTTGTCATTAAAGAACTTCTAGAATCTATAGATTCTGGATAGGATTAGCCTGGTAGCAGTTTAAACCTCTGCACTCCAAAAACACTGCACCTTCTTTCAAAATCTAAAACTGAATTGAAAACATTAAAAAAGATCAGGATAAAACACAACTTCGACTCCTAGCGACTAATGATGAACCAGAAAGATGCAAGCTTCTGCCATCATAGTTATTATTGTAGCAAGAAAAACAATCCAGAATAATAATAGTTGACTTGAAGTGCTTCACTTCAAGGCGGCTTGATCATAACTTGTTCAAATATCGCACTAAAAATCATTCGTCAATGTTTTGGAATCGAAAGACATCGGATTGGAATGGTTATCAAGTATGGATGTTGTAAAACATCATGTAGTTAAACAATAAATGGCGAGTGGTATCACAGTCCCAGTTTGATAAATAAAACTTAAAAACAGCCGGAACACATCAATGAAAATGTTCTTGTACTCGGATAAGATTAAGAGGACCTTGATTTGGATGTGTCAAAATATTTTCAATTAAAAACGGCATTAAAAAATATATATTGAACTATATAAAGACGCGTTATTAGCACGTTAAATATGCATAAAACTTTTATTATGATTGTAACAGCTATAAGATTACGACAGCTGTAAATTGATGCATGAAAAATTATTATTAGAAAATATGCATTGAAGACCGTAATTTGTTTATAATTTAGTATGAGAAAAAAATGCCGTTTTCAGCGGATGTCTCCGACGATTATTCTTTCGCCGGAAAATCTCCTTTTTTTATCCCCCAACACTAATCACGGCTCAAATTGGGCTATAAAAGGTATTGAAATAAAATCTATTGATCCAATTCGCATCCTATAGATATGGACGTTATGTCACATGAGGTCCCCACGTACAGTGGGGTCCATAAATCTAATTGAAATAATAATTGCCTTTAACACAGTGTAACGTGACCATTATAAATCACTTAAATCCGGCATTGCAATAATAAAGCGTCCTCCAGACGCATAGACCATCGGTAATAAGGAAACAAAAAAGAGTTCTTCGGATCGTGACTCTAGTAACAGTGCCGAAGAAATTTTCGCTCGAGGCGCATCCGTGACCTACGAATATTTTTTTTGTTATTTCCGAATAGTATCGATAATTATATTAGGGACCCACTGTTTATTAGAAGAGCCCGAAAAATACATTATTTGATATAACTTCTGCTTCTTCAAGTGCCTTCAAGGGAGAGCTGAAATAATTCTAGAGCGCCCAACAAGTTCCAGTTGCGAATCCTGTGAAGCCACGACAGCTTCTTTCTTCTCAATGACTGTATACAGTCCACTTTTTTCTCCATGATGCGATTTCTGCATCTTCTGAAGAAGTTGAAGTACAGCTGCATCTTGAACTGTCCATGGAATCTTCAGCCATCCTTCTTTAGCACCACATTTCAAACGTTTCCAGACAGTTATTATTCGCTATTAACATAACTGGTCAGTTAAATAAGACGATGACTAAGGACTAAGCTCGCATTATGGATGGAATTGACTTTAAATATCTAGACATTGTTAAGTTCCGTAAAATTTGAACACTGCAGGTACATCATTTGAGGATTGAAGTGTCAGCATCTACAACTGGAGGTCGTAAAGAGTAGTCCTGAATTATTAACGCTCGTAAAAGACAATACAAATAGAAATATCTGAACTATTAAAGTTGAAGTTGAACTGGAGAGTTGGAGAAGTCGCATAAAACTTAATGCATACAATATGTATTTGCAGAGAGCTTAAAGCTAAATAAAACTCAACTAAATATACATATATTTTCATAAAAGTGACGTGATCACTTGGCAACGGAGCAAAAGTGATATAGTGATACCACAGGATCTATATCGCATATTATGAAGACAGCCGTAGTAACTAGAGAAATAAAGAAGATGTTTACTTGATCTCTAAGTAAAATGGTCTTTAACCTAGCTGTCCTTATTGGGGGCTCCAAGTTTTTAATTTTTCTCGAATAAATCTTTTAATATAAATCCTATCCATGTCACAATTTTTTTGTATTAGTCTAAAATAGTATGAAAAATAAATATTATAAATAATCATTGATCTTTATTCGCTTCTGTTGCTACATGGGGTGATGTTTTTCTCGCTCCCATCTGGTACGATGTGCCGAGTGCGAGTTAAACATACTAGTGACACGTGCCGCGAGAACTCAAGCAGCGGCGTGTACTCACTCTGCGGCGAGAGATTTACGCGTCATATTAGTTAATTAAAAAATCCAAAATGTCGACCTAATTATTACAAACTATTTATATTATTAGAAAATTATTTATATTCTATTAAAAAACGACAAGATATTGATGAAAAATTCATTAAAATCTTGACTTGGTCTGTAATATTAATTCTAAGACTAATACTTCATTGAAAATTCTTACCGGCTTTAAGAAATATATTTATCTGACACATCAAATTACGACACGTGTCACTCAACGCGCGCGATGCGTTCTCTAGACTGGTGGGTAATTAATGACCCGAGCTGGATTCAGGCAAATCACTATAAAAAGTTTCGTGTACGTTGTGCCCGAATCCTGTTCGGGCAAATCACTGTGTCAGCCAAAATACCTACCCGAGTTGTATTCGGGCAAATCACACAAGGGGTTAATACAACTTGTAAGCCTATATAATAAACCTATAGACTCTATAGGGATAGATTTGATAACCGATTCTAATAAAATACATAATATTTTTAAAAGGTTTAAGGTATAAATTCAGAACTGTTGGACTATAGAGAATGATTTCCGTCATTACAGCTCTATGATCTTTTAGATCTAGCTTTCTGGGACTTGTCCAATCCGTTTACTATATTAACCAATACAAACTCAACGCACATGAATGGACAGTCATTTAAATATTTTTTCACAAGCTATTTTACTTGGTATTATCATCGAGACCTCTAGTACGTTATAGTGTACACTTTATTTATTCAGTTGGTACTGTTAGTGTTGCCATGTAGAGTACGGGAGTTATGTTATATGGCAATTTTTCCATGATGTTGTAATTCGAGAAATATGTCAGATATTTATTTGTTATTTATAACAAAAACATCATAACAAAGACACAAAAATATAAAAAGTGGAATAGTCAGGTCTGATAATGTTAGGACCGTTAAGATCGATGCATTATTGCAACAACGATATTTTGGGAATTGGCGTTTAATAACAGTTGTGTTCTAATAAATGATGTTAATGAGTACTAAAATAAAACGAACCATGAAAGAGATCAATTTAAATTATTCAATAAATGCAATGCATTGTATGCTGACATGTAACGCGTCCGTTTGAATAACTCCCGCTACATTCCATTTTTAATACTCCAACGGGAATTTTCTCACGTACTATTATTTAAATAAAAAAAATCATGATTAAAAAAAATATATATATATATAATATATATACAAAATAGATGCTGATGATCAGTAGATCAGTAACTATCGGGTCATTGCTCTGGGTCGGCTAATGCGAATCTAATGCCACCGGTTATGCATCAAAAAATTTATCTGAGATTATTGAATATATTTTTTTATTAAATTCAGAAGAGTAACATAATATTTGCCGAGCTGCATTCAAAGCTCATTGCCAACCTTTGCAAATACTCATATCGATGCCAATAATTTCGAATATCTGATGTTGACAACATTTTACCAAACTGGTGGATAACCGCTGATGGTGTTCGCACGGCCAATTCTTGATGTCAGAACCTGACTACCTCAAAAATATATTGCACACGAATATATTATATGTTTTTCATAATAGAAGTATATTATATATCCTATAGATAAAAACTTAAATCAATAATTGCATGCAACATTAATGTAATTTTAGATTTTTTTTCTATAAAAAATAAAGATTTAAAATGCACTTTGGCAGTTTTTAAATATGCAATTATTCATAGATATATTTAGAGAAAATTATGACGTCAGCCATAATGCAATACATTTAATTACGTTTTAATTTTTATATCACTAGAAACATTGAGATTGTGATTTATATATTTTTTTATAAAATAAATAAAATCACCACTGTTAAATATAAACTGTTCCCATCTTACTGGCAACTTATCGATCCCCTCCTCATAAAATTTAGTGGGTTTGGAATGAACGAAAGTATCGAAACCTGATTGACTTGTTTATCATTAATGAAAGTTTTTCCATTCAAAAAAATATGTAAGGAATACAAATGGTGGTAGTCCGTAGGAGTAGGATCTGGGGAGTAGGCTGGATGTGACAAAAAACACCAGTTGAGCTCGAGAATTTTTTCTTGAGTCACTTTTGCCGTGTGTTGTATGGCTTTATCTTTCCGATTAACGAGTGCAGGGTGCTTTTCCAGTAGTTTTTCATGAAATCTTTGAAGCTGCTGAACGTATGTATCGGTAGTAATCGTTTCGTTGGGCTTCATCAGCTCGTGATGGGTTATTCCTCGACGATCCCACCAAATACGCAATATTTTTTTCTTGCCACGAACATTGGGTTTAGGGTCCGGTGAGGGTGTTTGATCCATATCGACCCGCCCTTGGTTCGTCTTTATAAAGATTCATCTCCGGAACGAAACTTCACAAACCGATTTCTAACTGCCTGATCGCTTTTCAGGCTTTCATCGTATACACCGCATTCTTTCAGCCGTCGCTCTAGCACTAGTGTCTTGTTTTAATTCCCAAAGCATCACATGACGAATATGCACTTGATTCTCTATTTATGGGTTCGGAATAAAACCACTGTAACGTCCACCACGCTAAATAGTTGTCGAATGACTGACAGGCCACTTATATATCTAGTGAAAACAAAAATCCCTTGTCGGGTGACTCACTGCAAGTAAATCCAAACAATAGAAACTGTCTACCTGAATCGGAAGTTATTTATGACTCAACCTAATACATTATATATACTAATGACTCTATCAAAACATATAAAAACCCCGGCTCCCGGAAGGATCCTGGCTCAAAGTGTTTGCTATACTACGCATCGTAATTAGGTACTGGTTCATACAACAGAAGCAAGGCCCTATAGTTTGAGATCTATCAGGTGCAGTGACCTAACCATCACGTGTCATGGATCAAGACAGAGGCAAGCATTGTTTCCCTCGACGAAACCCTCAGTTTATATATAGATGCTCCAGAGTTTGAGAGGTCAGTTTGAAACGGTCAACTACAAGCATAAGAGAGCCTCCCGCTATCATTTTATATATATTGTGTATTCCTCCTCTTCGATGTGATAATCGGTTACAAGAAGTAATACTGTAATCCCTCGAGCTCATTAGGCTTACCGGCCGCCGTATTGTTTCCGATGAATAAAGTTATTACCGTCTCCATATGAATTTGCACCCCGTTATGTCCTCCGTTATATCATCCATTTCAACTCGAGAGGCTCCCACGTTACACATATACAGTTAAACCCCCCCACTTGGCTAACGTAAAAATCTTTGACCGCAATTTGGAGTCGTGTAATTGGGGGAGTGAAGCCGTCCGGCTATGTGCGTATAGCCTGGCACGTGTTGAATACACAGACGCTAGCCAACGATATATATTTCAACTCAGCGCGTAATTCGGAGTAGTGTAATTGGGGGGTTCCACTCGTAATGCGCTCAATTTAATCGTCCGTTTTCCTATAATATTTTATTAATAATATGGAGATACAACCGTACTTCAATTTCTGGACACAGTAAAAAGCGTAAAATTGATTACGTTGGACACATCTTTCGTGGACCAAAGCATCGCCTCGCGCAGACTATCATGTATAGAAAGATAAATGTTGATTGGATATGAAAAAACTGTCGTATTTCCTCATCGTTCACAATTGAGCCGTGTTGCGAGGTCAAGAAATGTCCAAAAATATAAAAAAAGAAAAAAGAACCAAAAGATCGCCTATGTACGAATTGGACGAGACACTTGAAGAAGAAGAATTAAAATGTTAACATAGCAACGTTTACTCAAACAGATGCGGAATTATTTTTGTGATCTTTACGTAATTGTTAGTTTTCGAAAAAGTTTCGTGTATTTTATTACTTACAATATGTAAAAAAAATTAGAAATACTATTTGGTCAGAAACAACACCATTATGATACATCGCCTTTTTGCGAATTTTTCCTATTATCGAAGATGTAATAAACATGAGTTTTGTTCAAAATAAAGAGATAAAAAGTGTAAAAGAGCTAAAGCCATATCAAAAATTGCGTTCCAGAAGTCCTTTTAATATTGATAAAAGCTTCTGGCACATATTTGACATGTCTGATGTGCAGTACAATCATCCCTCCTATAGCGAAGAGATAGGGAACAATGTTATAAAACCCGCCTTATAGAAGACTAAGCACACAAAATTTGGTGATTTTTTTTCTCAAACGTCGAATATTAAAAGAAATATGATTTTATCATCAATATGAAAATATGCAGAAAAAAAAAGTTATTATGAGAAAATCATTTCAATTATTAATAAATATTTATTATATATTTATTTATTTGACTACGATGGATAACATAACAGATTCCAAAGCGCCATTCTCCCATATAAAGATTCGACAAAGATTCTAAAGATGCAAGGGGAATGAGTCTCTCATACTTATATTCCCCCCAGTGTCAAACCATGACACTGGTTAATTTTAATATTATTTCAGTTGGATAGAAATTTGTACGATTTTTATAATATCTAGTACAAGGTAAATTTATGAGGTTTATTATCTTGTATTTACGTTTTTATAGGGACGGACAAAGAAAAACGTAAATATGAGAAACTTAGATAGGTATATATTTCTAGATTTTACATAAATCTCTTTCTGATGTTATTATAAATCTTTAAATCGGATATCAGATCAAACCCTATAGATGCTACTTATTCATATTCCCCAATAAAGTAAATTTCCCAAAGTCCATTTAATTTAATGAATTTCACATATAATTCGAAGAAAAATATTTAACGCCCATAAAAATATTTTATTGATTTTTTTGTAAATTTACGCAGATTATGATTGATTTTTTTGCGTCAAATCATTTGATTTTAATTCTTTTTAAAAAAATAATGTAATTACTGTCGTAATATTCGTGTCATAAAATGGATTTATTAGCAATATTCAATCGCAAATTACGTAGGTAGTGTGTCAGCCCAAATATAAAAAAAAACCATCGCGTGTTCTTTAAATTCCGCAGTTAAAGTACGGTGTCAATTGATGCGAATTTGCTTCCGTCCTTGCCAATGATCGATTTGCGACTTTCTATTCCGATAGCATTTTTTCAAAATTGGCGAGACAATCAACACCGCGCCATAAAACTACACGGAGACGTGTTCAGATGACAAATTTGCTGCTTTACGACTTCGAGAGCATCTGACCATCGCGAAATGTTATCCATCACTGATCATGTCGATAGGTGACACCAATTAACAGGATCACAGCTAGAGTTCACGCCTAATTGACCGCGTCGTCGTGGGAGTCTGTGGGTAACTAGGCGTCTTTGACTGGCGAAAGTGATTTACGCAATCAATCTCGCCCAGAGTCTTTATCAATGATGATTTAATCAATTCTGCATGATGAGAACAATCGTGCGATATTGACGGGGAGATGCAATCTTTTTTATTTTTTATTATTTCATAAAAAAACAACAATGCGTGATTGGCATAAAACAACAAAGAAAAGAAAAGAATTATAAAATCTCATATAAAATATCAACGGAATAGCGATATTTAACATCAAAATTAACGATTGATATCCAGGACAATACTTTGCAAACACCCCAAGAGCGCCCGCCGCGATTCATCTGCCACACCAAAACCCCGAACCGCAACGCGGCGTCGCGGCACATATCTTTAGAATTTCTTCCTGATTTTCTCTAATCTTAAGCAAGCAATTCGAGCAAGCTCCGAACCAATGCATTGTGGTGTAGCATTCGTATAACCAAGGTGCTATGTATGTGATGAGAATTTCTCAAGACAAAGTTTCCCAACATTCTTGATGATCACATACACACGTCCGATACAACTAAATTTTAACTTGCAATCAAACAAAATACAGTAATAGCCCCAATAGCGCGTGTTCCGATAACGCGAATTTCAAAATAAATCGCGACAGTCCCTCTAATAACGCGAGCGCATTCTATTCATGCATAGCTCGACCGTAAACTCTATGCCGTTTGGCTGGGTACGCCTGTGTGTTGATCTCACTCGCACATATCTATGTCCTCATGAGTGCGAGTGCTCGGCACATTTCTCACCATTCACGCCTGATGGAGACAACTAGCCTCGGATTCATATTTTTTTTACATTGTTCTTAGTTATTACAGATTTGTATTTTTTTACGAAATACCCGTAACCCTCAATTTTGTATTTCCTTCATTATCCCGATAACGCGTTGTTCCAATAACGCGGTCCCAACTTTCGCGTTATCGGGGGTATTACTGTACCCAGATCTTTAACAATAGATTTCTTAGGGAGAGTACATTCCCAAGTCTGTAATTAAAGATGATGGGCTCCTTTGATTTAGAAAATGTCATTTTTTGACACTCTCCAATACTTAATGGAGGACGATTTAATATTGCCCAATCGTGCAAAGAATCAATGTCCAACTGCAACGAAAGAGCATCTTCCGTTGAAGTAACGGATTGAAAATATTTTAAATCGTCTGCGAAAAGTAAAAATTTACATCGAAGGACCCGATGAAATATCATTTATAAATAAAATAAATAATAAAGGTCCTCAATTTGACCCCTGCGGAATACTAGAAGGTGTATTGTAAGCTTACGACGTTTGGGGGTCGTATGTCATATATTGTTTCCTCTCTATAAGGTAACTCGAGAAGAAATTATCCGAGAGCCTAAAACTATCTAGTTTCAGAATGAGTCTAGCATAATCGACTTTATCGAAAGCCTTTTCAGAGTCGTTATAAATAACGTAGACTTGGACGCCCTTATCCAGTGACTTAGACACGAAATTTGAAAAACCAAGAAGGCCCATGACTAGAAATACGTATTTACGCAGAATCATCTCCTTGAACAACTTGGCAAGTCCGGATAGAACAGCCACTAGTCTGTAATAGACAATATTCGATTCATCTTATTTTTTAAATGACAAAAAACGTGTTTAAACGGAATCGCGTAAGCTCAAGAAGCGAAAAAACGCAGATTAATTTTGAATAATTTGTAAGTGTGGTTGAATTCTTTGCCGTTTATCATTTAGATAAATAAGAATGCAACTGAATCGGATACCGTGTAATAGTTATTTGCATAATAATATTAGCACGTTGCATTAAAATTCGGCAACGGCGTAAAGCCGTGTTAATTCCATTTTTTTATGCACTAGACTTCATTTAAGAGATTATGTTAATTGGATATCGTAATATACAAGAACTGTATTTAAATGACGAAAAATCTACAAAAAAAAGTTAGATATCGACTCCTTAATTTACTTTGTACGAAATCGAAACTTCCATGTTTTATCTATTATTTGTCATTTTTTATTTCTTAAATGGAATTCTCACTTGGAGGAAAATTTTACTAAAAAATATTTTTTGAGATTCAAACGAGCACTAAACAAGTAAAATATGTGAGCTAATTTACAAGGCTTTGAAAATGTGGATTAAAAAAATAGTGAGGGTTTTTAATGTATAAGTGATGCGAATATTATTTTCAATCTCAACCTAAAGAAAAAAAGAATTATGGCGTTATGTTTCATAAAGACAATACGTGATTGGCATTATAGAATAATCCAGGCGCCAATCACGCATAAAAACATAATAGTAATACGAAAAATGTATATAATAATAAAGAAAAGAAAAGAATTATAAAATCTCATATAAAATATCAACGAAACGACGATATTTAACATCAAATATATCTTCATAATGGGCAAAGTGGTTAAGCTCTGGTTACTAGAGAGTTTCTGAGAGCACCTGTCCCCACATTTGGCGGAAGAAAAAGCTCAAGAGAACGTGATCGATGGTAGTGAGGTTGCGCCCATAAGGGCAATTCTCACAATACAAGGGGGTTATATACTGTGCCAACCAACAGCTTGAAGAAGTGCTTTGTCAAGTAAATCGACCTTCTTTTCTCAAAAGGATCACATACCCCAGGCAGCCCTGTACCCATACGCTAGGGTATGAACTTGGGTAGAAGGCAAACTCCCTCATGTAGAGATATCTAAGAAATTTCTTCTGTATCTTCTCTCATCTGAGGGAATTCGAGGTGTCATAAATACCAATGTATCATATAGTACTCGTCTGACTAAGGTGCTATGTATGGGATGAGAATTTCTCAAGACGAAGCCCAACATTCTAAATGATCTCAAACACTCGTCCGAAACATGTAAACTAAATTTTAACTTAGAATATTAAGATATTAGGAAAAAAGCCTACCAAAATCATTAGTAATATTATTAACCATTGTAAAATAAAAGTCTGCTTTAGAAATATATATGGATTATCCGAACAGCCACTCCGTACCATTAGCCCGGATAATCATACAAACTTCATCAGCAACATCTCTCAATGTTATGCGGAATGTCTGTACAAAGGCATCCATGGAACTATATTTTTATTTTATTTAAAAATTATGACAATTTGACTACTTATACAGTCCGCAAAATTAAAAATTACTATTTTTAGTATTTGTTTTAATAATTCAGTATAAAAATATCTAAATGTTTTGAATGGAGAATTTATTTACAAAGATATCTTGATTCTAATAAAATGTTTTCTTTCCCTTTCCCATTTCTTGGTAATAATTCAATCGTTCTATACTTAACCTAATAGGGGTTTAACATGCGAAGTGAATGCGGGTCAGATTGACCCAAATGCACAGGGTTAAAGTTCAGTACACAACAGCACTTCTGCATTCGTACAACGGCGTGCAAAAAAACGATTTACAAACATCTTCAAAAAAATGATTAACAATGACCTTAATCGCCGATAGCATGATTGATCACCAATAGACCAAGCCCACTGCTCTCTATTATAATTGCTCCGCGGTTATAATTGCCGACTTTCTTTTGAAACACTTTTCCAGTTGCCATCGCACAATCATCCAGACAACCTTCAGCTAGATCAATCACCCTTTGCGGATGTTACGAAAAAAGAGCGTTTTTTACGTGGCATTCCATCGCATAACCGCAATTTGCCAATGATCATTGCATTTCAGTGTCACGGTCGAGGATTTAGCATCATCATCATCCGGTGGGTCGTTTATGCTCGTCGAAACCGTCATCCTTTATCAGTGTTATCTTGGCGTAGACACAATTAGTGACCAAGGTCCTGCGAATTACACGACTTCGTACTATATCGCGACCCACGTATCATCAGACAAGTTCAAACTAAATTTATTACGACACTTAAAATATATCAGTATTTTTTTGTGAAATTATGGCCAATCCACAAAAAGTAGACGAATATTGTTTTTAAGATTATTTACTCCATATTTTAATTAGCATGTCGGATGATAAAAGTATTTATAAATATGTTTATGCTAAGTCTAATCAGTAATTGTATTGTATTGAATGGATTTTAATTATTTTTCTAACAATTAATTATTTTATTGTATTCTACATGCCCTATTGTAGACCCCTGGCCTCATCCAACACTTTTCTCCATTTTATCCGGTCTGCCACTACGTTCCTCCATCTTCCGGTAAGTTTCAATGAAGTAGTCTCCCCCTGTACACGGTGCAACTACCTCAGCATTGGTCTTCCTTTCCTCCGGGGACAGCAAGGCTTGTAATAAGTACATAAGCCTTTTCGGCAGCTGACTGTCCCGCATCCTTGACACGTGACCAGCCCACCGGAGTCTAAAAACTCTGACGACAGCTGTGACAGTTATATCCTTGTATAGTAGGCACAGCTCCTCGTTGTTTCGGATACACCATTCCCCGTGTCCTCTCCAGGATGTCCATTTTTTTTTGTAATGAGGAGCCAGGCCGCTATCCAGGCCAGTTCGGTGACGTGTGTGCTACAGGAGTGCCCGTAGCATCCGATCAGACCGTGAATAAAATACGTATTGGCCCCAGCCCCGTCTGATTATTATTGTTACAATCTGCGCGTTGACAGCTCGACTCCCGGGCTCATGGCTGGCGACCTGACCTGTATTTGAATAGCTTAGATAACCTGGTCGACGACTGTCACAGTCCTGGCATCAGGGTTGGGACGAACGTGTCTCTGCTGGAGATTGCGTAGTGTCCTCCAAGTGGCAAAGAACCGCCTCAGGGTTAGAAGGACACTTATGTATGTATGTACGTTAGGACGGGCCTGAAAAGGGTCTTGTAGAGCTTGACTTTGGTCTTCTTTGAGAGGAATCATGACCGTAGATGATAGTATTCTAACGATCTGAATATATGATGATATAATTCTAGTTAAAAGGTGGATGGAGTAATCGTTCCAATCTAGGCTTCCCTATTATTTGTTGAGATTCTTTTAGAGCATGATGCTTAGCGGTGTATTGATTGACGATCTTTTACTCAGAGGCGGCTCGTCCGTTTTTATAATTTATATTTGGTGTTACGTCGCGCGGTGTAGAGCAAGAGCGCTATCTGGTCGGCAGCGCTACCAGCGTCATGTATTGGATGGATGCGGGGCAGCAGTGGGGGGGGGGTCGTCTGCGACTCGGAGCAGTCCCGTGACTTTTGAAGTATATTTTTTTACTTAACCAGGATGTACCTATGTTAGCGGTATACGAAAAATAATTTGAAAGATTTTTTTTGCTATAAATTTGCCTGCATGTTCAAATGTATTTTATCATAACATTACATAAGCATTGTCTCAGCTAGTTGCATTACATATTATTAACACTATATTATTACACACCCCCCACAACACCTAAAATCGGGACCGTGTAAGTTGGGATAGTGTTATTGGGGGTAAAGCCTGGCAACGCTAGCCAACGTTTGACTGTATTCACCACACAGACGGCCGCCCGGCTGTGTGTATGCAGCCGAACCCGTGTCAAATGAATAGTCGGCGTGTAATTCGGGATAGTGTAATTGGGGGGTCCACTGTACCCCTAAAGCAATTACCCTACAGACCGTTTAGAATGTATTGGATACTACGATTTTAGATCCGTCGGATCCGGCAACTCTCGCTAATGTAGGCAAATCCGATATATCATATTTAGGCAACCAAACGGTTAAATCAGTTAACTAATTTATATTTGAAAATTCGTATAAAAATTATGGTATTTTTTATTAAAAAAAAGCTCTATTTTTTCTATTATTAATATATTGATAAACCGATTAAAAACTAAGTTTATAAAAATAAACGCGTAGGTTTCGTTGGTCAGTGTCTTATACAGAAGGTCATATGTTCATCATCACTGTACTATATAACCACATTCGTGAATTACCGTCCTTTAAAATTGGTTACATACCACTGGAACATAAGAAAAGATTCATTACAAAGCGAAAATTAAAAGGAAAGTTATTATTTTATCTATTATATTTAGATATAATTTTAAAAAAAAACAGGTTTGACTCTCTTAGAGACGGGAGAAAGGATGTGATATTGCTCAACTCTCCGAATGTTGATATAAAACGAATATCTAGTGGCATCTTATATTGGTTATCAGTTCTAATCATGACTTTTTACGAATATACGTGATTTAACCTAGCTGTGCCGATGGGGTCCATTAGGGACCTTAATTTTTTAATTTTTCTTGAATGACTCTGAATATAAATCCTACATGTAACTTTTTGTATTTGTCCAAAAAGTCTAAAGAATCAATATTATAAATAACTATTTTTTTTAAAAAACAGAAGCTGTTGCCACGAGCGAGATGTTTTTATTCGCTCGCATTCGGTACCATCTGCCATGTGCGAGTGAAAGGTTCTAGTTACACGTGCCGCGAGAGCTCAATCGGCGGTGTGTTTTTAGTCTGCGGAAAAACAAACTTTTTTTAAAAAATTTTAACTACTTTTTAGTTTTTAAATTTCTCGAGATAATATTCTTTTTATTATCGCCAGTCTTCGAATGTCAAAAACAGTCGGATGTCTTACATTTATTTTTTTAAATAAAGCAGAGGCAATTCATTTATTTTTCATAACTTTACTGACTAAAATCAATGTGTGTCACTTTTTCTTTATTAACTCGATCAATACGTATTTTTTGATGAATTAAGAGACTCAGGAAACATTTCTGTTTTTTAAGGTACTGATTAATAACGATATCTTTCTCAACAACTTTCGAATCTCTATTGCAGATAAAAATTGGTTTAATTCTTTTACCATTACAAGAATTGATTCATTCTTCTTAGTTCAGTTTTCATGATTTATAAAATATTTTTAATCGGATGCAATGTAATTTTACAAAACAAAACTTTTACATAATAAAAACTATTATACGAAAGCTTAAAAATTCAGGTAAACGTTAAATGCTGAAAACGTATTGCAATTATTTGAATATTCTCTTATCATAGTCACAGAGATAACATCCCGATGGACTCTGCAATGGCCAAAATACTTATTTATGATATTTTTATTAAAATTTGGTCAAAATGACATTGGACCAAATAATATTTTTTTATTAATTAAATTAATATTTAAACGTAATCAAAAAAATTGGGACGACTCATTAGCTTATCATTTAAGATTATTCAATAATATATGATTCTTAATTAAATTTAAAAAGCGTATTAAAATTCGCTAATATGACAAAATATGTTTACGAACATTGGACATATCCAAAAAAATAACTAACATATCAAAATATAATTAACCTTGATATTAACGAGAAATATGATATTTTTTAATCTCATTTATAATAACGCATTTCCTGATAAAATAATCATCTTCGAAAGGATACGATCTTTTTTCGTATTATTAACAGAAAGGGGGCGAGTGCAACTACAATTTAAAAGGGTCCTGAGAATCTCACAAAAAATATAGATACATTATAATGAAGCATGAGAATAGAATATCTATTTTTTTTTATTATAATGACTTTTGAATTATCAATGGATATGATATTAAAAAAAAACTTCTAAATTATTTAATTATGGTAATATTAGCGCCTCGAAATAAATAGAATCATTCGATTCCGCATAATGTACGCAAGTGATGATTGAAAAAATCTAATCATCACATCCGCGACGTGTGTTCAATATATATCAATCATCACTACTTGGACGATTTTTTTTTATTAGAACCATTTGTTTCAATCAATCGCCGAATTCATCACGTATAACGCATGCGTTATGCAAATCGAATGGAAATAGCACAAATTATTTTTCCATCATGAAAATTTGTGTCAAGCACGCCTCAGGTAATCTGATTAATTATTTTTTGATGAAAAAAATAATATCCGCGAAACCGTATCGTTTCATTATGCAATTATCGCTTGTGCAGAAAATATTGTTATTTGTTCAAATGCGATTAGTGTTACAGGCATTCCGTACTTCGACTAGACGACGATAATCTTATTTCCGAGTATTAAATAAAATGTATAATAAACATACAGGGTTTGATGAAAAAAAAACCTGCTGTAACCTATGTAACGCACTATGGGACAGATCTTGGATTCTACTTTACTGTATTTGGTAATACGCCTAAGCCTCGTATAACACGGTTTCAGAAAAAAAAACAATAATTAAAAATGAATTAACATGCTTGATTTGTACGGCCATGGACCACGCCATGTCTGAACATATCGATGTAAGTTATATTTTCTGATGGTAGAGGATGGTCTACTTTTGTACCCAGGATGAAGCTGTGTCAGACCGGTCCGACACAGTTCCATCCTTGCCATCCACCCACACCGCATATACCGGCTTGGGGCCGGTACAAACGGTGCAACAAAAGCAGTTTTTTTCTTGAAACGCGTGAAGTTAAAATATAATGCTAGTATTTTAAGAAAGGGAGAAGGGAGAGGGAAAGTAGCTTTGCACAACTCTCCGAAAGTCGATGCAGCGAGCAAATGCCCTGTAGCAAATTACACTGCTGACCAGGTCCATGTGTCCGATAGGGCCCTCCACCGGAAGATCCGCTAGAGAAATGCCGCATCGGACAGCATAGAGTAGGTCGCGACGCGCAGCGTCCAGGTAAGGACAGGACCACAGAACGTGACTGTAATCAGACGTACCAATACCAGCAGTGTGGAGATGCTACTAGGTTAAAGTTTAGCCTTGAAATTAGCATGACCAGTCAGAAATTGACTGACTCAATAGTCTGGGAAGAACCAGCTATGATTTAGTCTCGCTCAGAAAAGAAAAGATAGGTAGTCCGCCCTCTTTAGGGGAGGAATCCCACCTCTCCTGCCACTGGGCAAGAGCCAATTCGCGGACGCGTGATTTTACGTAACGTTACATAAGTGACGCCCTCGAAAATTGTAGTGGCGCTGACGACAATGGAACTGTTTATTCAAGCAAAAACTGGCCCTCTGCTGGATTTCGAGGTCGAGCGGAAGGACGTCAGCAATAATTAAGAGTGATGCCGTTGAAGATGTGCGATAAGCTGCCCCGATAAAAGGATTCTACTAATATATGACAACGAACAGCGGTGCGCCCAGCATCCAGCTGCGTACCCTATAATCGCGATTTGTAACCTACACGCCATGTGTTAGACGCGATGCGAGAAATACGGTAAAACGCGGCTTTAGCTTTGTCAACCGCACCTCTCGCATGTAACAAAAAGTGACCGTGTTCATCCAGCAATACACCCAGGTAGTGTACTGATGGAGACATTCGAACCTTCTTGTTATTGAACGCAAAAAGGGGAGGACGAGAAGTACTGAGTCGACCCTTGAGGAGGATTGCCTGCCTTGTTTGGAGCGAATGAGGATGGTCTGTAACTCACTACATAATATAAAAACTCGAGGAGAAATTACGTCAGCTGACATGAGAATGACATGAGAACCAAAAAAAATATTCCAGAATTCGCCGAAATTATAAAAAATAAAGGCTACACACGGACCAGATATTCAATGTGGATGAAACGCGATTGTACTGGAAAAGGATGCCTCATAGAACATACATATCAAAAAGCGAAAAACGTGCGAAGGGATTTAAAGTGGCGAACGGAAGAATATCTTTACCTTTAAGTCTCTAATTTGGACCCACGAAGCCATTGTTTATTAATCGGTCTTTAAACCCCCGAGCACTGAAAGGTTGTGACAAAATTAATTTACCTGTTTATTGGAGAGCCAATAAAAAGGCTCGCACCACAAGTATTCTTTTTTTAACCCTTTGAACTCCTATGTCGAGGTGGCCGCGACATGGGTTTTTTGCCAGCAACTCCTATGTCGAGGTCACCTCGACATTTTTTACTTGAGTCGTTTTTAAAATAATTAAGAGACGATTTTATGTTTTTTGTGACAATTGCGGAGAAATACTTGTTTCATCTTATGTTGAAACGCATACCGGAATTTTATAACAAAAGAAGTGCCAAGGGTTTCTCGGCCGAAGTACCTTGAATATATGCTTTTGTCTGATTCTCGTACAAGCTACATCTCAATATTTGACCCATATTTTGAAGCTATAGGACTGGGGACTGATAGACCTGACTTGATGCTTACCAGTAGAATTGTGTTACATTTATTCGAACAACTTGCACCGCATATTCCTGACGTAAGGTAATTACTTGAAGATAGATTTTATACGAATGCAACATTGGCCAAAGAATTACAAAGAAAATGTTACTTAACAAGTTCACCATGACGAATAGAAAGGATTACCCAAAGATATAAAAAAACAAGATTAGTAATTGGGAGTAACAGCGTTTAGAAAAAAAAATACTTCAAAGGGCCATATGATAAACGCATAGTTACTTAAGTGATGAGTACAAGGTTCACGTCGTCTTCGAAAGTTGTAAGAAGAAAACCGAGGAGATCAGCCCAAAATAATGAACCCACGATAAATAAGGCAACGGTTATACATAACTATATTAAAAACATGGGTGGGGTAGACACCGCCGATCAATTGGCGACATCTTATTGCTTCATGCGTAAGACTTTAAAATGGTGGAGGAAATTACTTTTTTTGGGTTTCGAGACTAGTATTGTAAACTCCTACATTTTATACAAAGAATGTGAAAAAAAGGAAAACAGATAGCATATGAAGCACAAAAAATATCGCCAAATTTTGTTGATGCAATTGATCGGAAATTTTCATGTATCAGAATCAAAACCGGGGAAATCATCAACAACTGATACAGAACAACGTTTAGATCTAAAGAAACATAAGGAAACAGTATGGTATGTTCAAATCGAAAAATTGCTGGAGGAAGACCAGAAACTACCTTCTTCTGCGAAACGTGTGATAGAAAACCAGGCCTTCACCCAGACGATTGTTTCAAGAAATATCACACACTAATACATTTTAAACATTAGTCCGTTAAATAAATGCATAATAAAGTGTACTAAAGAGTTAAAACCATTTTTTATTCATTTATTTTAACTTTTTTCCAATGATTTTACCTTAAATACGCCACGACGTGCAGGCACGCGAAATCGGCCTAACCACCAGCGCCACGGCAAACGCTACTACGAATTTATTTATGAATAAATATAATATTCTTCAATGAAAATTAATGCAGAGATATCTTTTGAAGGCAATGTGATTATTAGAATGGCGATGTGTTTAGCCGTTTCATTTTATGATTAAAAATGGTGGCGTACGGTAAAAATCCAATATAATTGCTTGGCGATTTAAGGCTTAAATACCAAAAGATAATTAATATTTGTCGTGGTATTGATGGAGAAGGATTTGATGATATAGATATTCAAGATATCGAAGATATACTGAGGGATCGCACGTTGAATTAAGAAGAATTGGTCGAAATGTTAGGTGAACCTACGATAATTAATGACTCAGAAAGCAGTTGCAGCGAAGTAGCTACGCGTTTCACATTAAATACAATATATGACGGCTTGGGATTGGCTGACAAATTAGAACATTTTTTTATAGAAAATGATCCTTAGCTACAACATATCTTGGGCCCTTATAACGATATACGTAAGATGTATACCCTAAAAACAGACAATCGCTTATTACAGAATTTTTAAAGGCTAAATCCAAAAATAATCCAGAGTCCTCTCGTGATTTAAAACTCACAACCGATCTCGAAAAAGAGTCGATCATATGGAATAGTAAGTGAAAGCGATGATGAATGAATGATCTATTATATGTATATTGTTTCCGATTATTTATTTAAAAAATAAATAATATTAACTAACTTCGATATTTTTTTGGCGCCAAACTACCAACATAAATATTTTTATAAAACATTCAGAGGAAATGGGTGGCTTCCTCTTACGTAACCCCTGGCCGGTGTTATAAAGAATTCTCCGAATTCATTGTCGGACACCTATCCGACTACTGACTTAGCTCAGTGACGGTTAACTTGGTTTATCGAAATATATGCAAGTTACCTACAAGCCATAACACTGGTTGTCAATGATTATTTATATTTATTCTTTAGGCTTTTTTTTAACAATTACAAAGAGTTTGATGTATGATTTATATTAACCACTTCTGTGGTTAACATCTTGGAAAAAAGTGGGTAATTGTTCTCAAAAGATCAAATTACGACAAGTGTCACTCATGCGTTCTCTAAACTGGTGGAGGAATGACCCGAGCTGGATTCGGGCAAAACACTATCAAAAGTTTCGTGTACGATGTACCCGAATCCAGTTCGGGCAAATCACTGTGTCAGCAAAATATCTACCCGAGTTGTATTCGGGCAAATCACACAAGGGGTTAAAAGAGTTATTCGAGAAAAGTCAAAAACTTAAGGTCCATTATAGACCCCCATCGACACGGCTTGGTTAAGTCTAATTTTAGCATCTATTTAGATTTTATTTCTTAGTCATATATTTAAGTTAAAGGTCAAATTTATACATAATTTACTAAAAAGTACAGTCAGCCCTCCTATAACGTTCACTATTTTCTACAAAATGCCTTGTCAACCAAAGAGCATTGACCTTTATTTCGCTGGGTAAAGTATTATATATTTACGAAACACATAATTTGACCTCGAAAATATTAGCGTTATGCACTATTGCAAGGAATGTCGCACAAGCCGCTCTATAGCAGGGAGCGCTATAGCCGGGTTCACTGCATATCTCAAGTACGTAGGACGATTAAAAAAGATACAGCATGTTATATAACTCTTTAACAATAAAATAAAAATACCGCTATACTTTTATTATTGTATATTATTTTAAATGATAAAAAAACTCATAGTGAATAATTTTTGAAAGTTTCGAAAAAAACGTTGTAGCGGTCACAGGTTGAGAATGCCTGGATAGGCGGATATCGGGACGCAAGTTATTGCGCAAAGAAATATTTTAGTGTTATTAAGTTTCTAAAGAAATACATTTCAATGTTGCACGTTAATATACGACGGTCCGCTGTGTAACATCCTCCGCCATCATAAATACGAAAATACCGGAAATAACGGGATGTTACAGTTAGGTCATTTGCCGGCCAGGCGAATTTTATGAAACATTATTAAGTGCATCCCTTTGTCTCAAAAAAAAGGTGGATGCAACATAATGTTTACGAGCATCCATAGTTAACGGAATTCGTCGTATTGTGCAACCGCACAATAGCGCCCAGATTCGTCGGCGCCCTTGGCCGGCATAGACAAAAGCAAAGTCACAAAGCATCCACCCAACGGGACCCAAATTCGAATAAGAAATCTAGAAATGTTCAACTACGAAGAACCGCCCCTTGACACCAGGTGTATTGGATCCATCGGTTAAATACCCAAAAGGAGAGATCATTCTGGGATGAGTCGGGCTTAATCTTAGAAACCCAGTGTATCGAAGATACTGACCGAGCTGGTGATGCTCGTCGGGAAGAAACACACTCTTCCGATGCCTCCGAGCGCTGGATCATATCGCGCCATGGGCTGCAAATTGCAGACACTCTCGAGCTTAGAGCCGCACTTGTGCGACGTTCCATGAGGCTGAAGACGTGATCTTCACCGTAAGCGGACAAATATCGGACATCAGTGCGTAATAAAGCTGCCACAGAATCTTTCGAAATAGACCGGACTGGGGAGTCGGTAGATCAGAAGCAGATCGACGTCGCTACTTCGACGCAGTGAAATCGACGCGATCGCTTTTATTAATAATATTCTTTCTGCCTTTCTGTCTGTAATTTTAGTGCAAATAAATATAAATCTTATGGAGTCAGATTTTTCGACACGTCGGAGCCTAACCCCCACATTGGAGACCGCCCGACGTGATTGAACACGCGACAGTGACAGAAAGAGCAGAAAAATGAAGCCACTCAACATGCGTGAATTCGTTCGTGAGATTCCGCTGTTCGAACGCGAGGACGATATCGACAAATGGATCGACCACGTAGAGTTTCAAATGCTACTCTACGAGAAAGTCGACGATGACAGCATGTATGAATTGTTACGTGCCATCGCAGGCCCATGGATGACGTGTATGGCCGATGTATTAATTCGAAGAGGAGTCGTTCCTGGGCCGGAAAAGGGTAACATAATCCTCCCGAGACGCAATCATCTGGGGATTAAAAGCAGTTAAGCGCAAGAAAAGTGGAACAGTTACTGTCGAATATCCGATTCGGCAATCTGGAACCCTCGAGCTTGCTCATGATTATGAAACAATACGTTAGTCCCGCCATGGCGGAGAGCAAAGTCTTCAGAAGGATGTGGTCGCAAAAATTGCCACAGAAACTCCAACGGAAGCTGATACGAATGGTATACCTACCGGTGGAGAAACAGGCAGAGGTCGCCGATAAAATAGTGAAATTCCTGGTACTACTTTACCACATAAAAGCAGGAAGAAAGACCTTCAAGAAGAGGCTTTCGCCACCGACAGAATCAAGTATTTTGCCAGTGGAAGAACCAGAAGAAACGAAGCCGCTAACGGAATTAAGTATATTGCCAGTGGAAGAACCAACAATGAACAGGCAAGATACAAATTATGAAGTCGACGAAAAGCGAGAGGAAATCGAGACGGCGACAAGCATTCCGGAACAGGAAGAGGCGACGAAACAGGACCATCAAGAAGAAATCGAGCAGTCAAGAGATGCCGATTCAACATCAAAAGAAATGGAGCCATCGTCAAGCGTTCAAAGTGAAGCTATTGCAGCCGATACAAGGCAAGAAGAGGTGGAACCATCAACGGAATTGACGCAGGTAAATGTCAAAAAATCCGAAGACCCCAAGAGGAATTGCACCGTCGCAACAGCACAAGAGGAATTGACACCGTCGACGACTTTGTCAAATATCTGTAAGTCGAATCAGGTATTTCACATACAAGTTGAGATACCGCCACCGACAATCAGATCCGAAAAGATAGCACGATCAAGAAAGCGAGTGAGGAAAAAGAAAAGACTCGCAGTACCGCTGTTGCTGACAATATCCAAGAGGGCAACACTATTGAAGAATCGAAAAATAATTAAGAGAAAACCCATAATATCGCCTACAATCGGACCCGAAAAGGCCTCACGCAGAGGAAAAAGGGGGAAGAAAAGGAAAAAACCCGCAGTATCGCCGCAACTAATCATATCACCGTGTTCAAGAGCCCTGGCTGGGAAGAACCGGAAACTGCAGATTCGGAACCGGTGGTCGCCGCAGCGAATTCTCGTCGACACCGGTAATATCGTCAGAGATATCGAAGACGACAAGGGATTGACCGTGATCCACGCGTCAAATCGTGTTAAGATGAAGACGAAGGGTCACAACAACACAAAGTAATTTTCGGCCGTCGTCGTTGCTTCATCAAGAGAACAAGCGTCGAGATCGTACCGAAACGACGCAAAATAGCCATCGCCGCCGAGAGAAACGGAATATGGCGAAATAATAGGACCTCTAAGAAAACCAAGAAGAAAAAACGGACATCCGCTCGTGTACATGAAGACACGGGCAAGTTTTGCCACCGGAGACGGAACATCGCCATCCTGTCACATAATACGGCTTCTGACGCCGATATCAACAATAGAAGAGTATAATTTAGTATCCGGCACGGTATCCAGCGTGACCACTACCTTTTTCGTGTCCACACATCGGCGTTGTGACACTGGAAGGGACGCGTAGCGGCTCGCTATAAGAGAATGCCTGGATAGGTGGATATCGGGACGCAAGTTATTGCGCAAAGAAATATTTTAGTTATTAAGTTTCTCAAAAGAAAATGTATATCAACGTTGCACGTGTTAATATTATACATATCCCGCTGTAACATCCTCGCCACCATAAAATACGAAATACCGAAATAACGGGATGCCGCCAGTTAGGTCATTTGCCGGCCAGGCGAATTCTTTGCGAAACATTACGCGCATCCCCTTTGTCTCAAAAAAAAAGGTGGATGCAATATAATGGCCATTGAGCATCCGCTAGTTAACGGAATTCGTCGTATTGTGCAAACTGCACAATAGCGCCTTAGATTCGTCGGCGCCCTTGGCCGTTAAGCAGACAAAAAAGCAAAGTCATAAAGGACCGCTCCAACGGGACCCAAATTCCGATGGAGAAATTCCAGGAAATCGTTCAACTACGAAGAACCGCCCCTTGGACACTGTAGATGATCCTACGCTAAATAATTGCGCGAGAGACTCTGGCCCGAGAGCTGGGTTTACCTTAGAAACCCAGTGTACCGAAGATTCGACCGAGCTGGTGATGCTCGTCGGGAAGAAACACACTCTCTCTCCGATGCCTCCGAGCTGACTGCGGTCAGTGCCATGGCCGCAAATTCCCGCATATCGAGCTAGAGCTGCAATTTTGTGCGACGTCCTTACGAGGCTGAAGACGTGATCTTCACCGTAAGCGGACAAAATATCGGACATCAGTGGCCAGTGCTGCCACAGAATCTTCGAAATAGACCGACTGGGGGAGTCGGTAGATCAGAAGCAGATCGGACGTCGCTACTTCGGACGCAGGAAATCGACGATCGCCGGCCAATAATATCTCTTTCTGCCTTTCTGTCTGTAATTTTAGTGCAAATAAATATAAATCTTATGGAGTCAGATTTTTCTATACGGGGGAGCGTAACCCCCACAACGTATAAATCAACAATAAAGATGAAAGTCAATCAAAACGATTTAGTGCAAAAACGTGTCGTAGACTAGTTAGCCTAGTAGCTGCATATTATCTGGTCGGTAAAGGTCGGTTGATAATGATTTTTTTTAAGAAAAAATTACAATTAGTTTTTTCAAATCTATTTCCTTGGTATTTTTTTGATGAATTTTGCTACACGTGTTCCTACATTAGCTGAACATAAGTGGCATTTTTTTTAAATATCCGTCATTAATCTTTATGATTGAGCACAATCCATCTCTTCAGTATAATATTCTAACAGGTTCTAATTAATCTCAATTTCCGAAATTAAAAGTATAAAAACAAAGAAATACCTTTGTAGGATTTAATGGCCGTAGAGGGGCAGGTGTCATATATATTTTGGAAGGATTCATTTCTTGTTTTTTCTTCTCAGTTCATTGTACAGCTTCAAATCTGGAAAATGAAATGGACAAATAATTATTTATTACTAAAAAAATCTATATTTAATCATTTAAATTAATATATTCGATTATTCGTTGCGTATTTTAACTAATTTCAATTCAACAATTAATTTAAATCTTAATGCGACTGTAAAACAAAGTTTAATTAATGATCAAAATTATATATGCAAATTATAGATTGGTAGATTTAAAATCAATCCATAGACTCGATAAAAAGTAATCGCCATTCTCCTTGATAAATTCTTAAATTTAAATGAATTATTCTCAAACCTTTCTAAAATAATCTGGACTAAAAAATTAAGTCCGAAGGGGGTTTCTCAGAGACCCTAAACATTTCAAGTCAAGATATTGATGAATTATTAATTAATATTTTTATTAATTAATAATTCATTATATTAACAAGTCAGGGGATGAATGTGAATGTTTTTTTATCTAACCTTTATATGGTCGAGTGTTGCTTTGGAATTAAATATGTATAATGACATCTATCCATCGTCAAATAAAAAAATAATAGAAAAAAGCGCCTCCTCTGAACACTTATACGAAAAGCAATCAATGTCAATGCATTAATTCTAATGTTTAGGTACGAATCTAATTGAACATTGCTTTATAATTTACATGTATTACTATTTTTTTAACATTTAAAATATCAATAAATACGATAACATATGTAAATTTTAACTTAAATTGAAAATAACGTTGAACATTAAAAAAATAAATGATTCAAAATTATGTGAAATTAAGAAATAATGTATACACATAAAAATTATTATGGAATTTCACATTTAATAATTAAAAAAAAACTGTAGATAATGCTAAGTTCGTAATCGCAGTACATAAACATTATTTTATTTTAAAAACGTAATTATAAGACAAGAAAAAAGGCGTAATTTAAAATCGTACGATATAATTATAATATCGTTATTTGAAATTTATGTCTTAAACATCTCTAAATCACTGAATAGTAAATTATTTTTTAAATACATGAAAACCATTTTTTATTTTTCTCGAATAATATATATTCATGTCACAATTTTTTTTTTGTTAAGTGTAAAGAATAAATATTATAAATAATCATTGACCGCTATTGTCCGTAATTGCGAAAAAAATAAAAAAACAACAATATTCGGTTATGTTGCCACAAGCGCGATGTTTTTTCTCGCTCGCATCCTTTCATTTGCAATCGCAAATTTTCATTTGGGCTAGAACGCAAGTGTATTGTACATCGAGCGTAAAAAAAATGCGTACTTTAGACAGAATTCAAACATCGGTTCATGAAATGCGCGATTTCTTCTTGGTTATTACTATTAATTATAACATCATCATTAGCCATAAGGCTCTCACTCGCTGAGGGCATAAGCCTTATTAAACTTTTGCATGGCAGTCGAGGCCATAGGAACCTGAGTCTCACACGTGACATGAGGTCTCCCCTTTTATGTCCATACCGCAGGGACCCAAGCCGTCTTGGTATGCGGCTTTTTGTAAAGAGTTTCCCTCTCTCGGCCATTGGACGTACATCTTCTACCTTGTTGGTATTGGATTTTACCCTCTCGACTGTGTCCACTGTGTCCAGGCAAGTAGGAGGGGGTTTGTCTCGGTATTCGTCTATTCTCTTAGACGTTATCTGCATATAACGAGTCATGAGTGACAAGTAGCGAGCAACCACCACGTACCTATAAAGATATGCAGGCATACGCTATGCACATCTCTGCCCAAAACGAGTCTCAAATAGCCGGTCGCAATTGATTATTAGCCCTGTCGCGCAATAACAATCCTTTCATCATGGGAAAGACCTCCTCAGAGAGATATAGTAAGAAGAGGAGCGAAAGTATCGAGACTAGATCAATTATTGATCAATAGATTAGGGTTTTCCTTCCCAGGGTATAGTTATAAACCGGCATAGTCAGTCCGTATTTCTGGGCTCTCGATATTCTCGAGTGTGCCCCTATCCTTTTTACGTAAAGTGTGCCACAGAACACATTTTACGCGGGAAACGGTTCCCGCCAAAAGTCAGTGACATCTCGTCACGTGACTCACAGGACCGGGTATAAATATGTCCCATTTTGGACGCATTTATACACATTCGTTCACGCCGTCATGGCAGTCACATCTCCGTGATTTCTCTCGTACCAGAGATACGCGTCTGGGACCCTTATCATCATCTCGTACCGGAGATTCGCCTCTGGGATCTTTTCGTCACACCTATCATCGAACTGAAGACACCTGTCATTCATCAATACACATTATCTTCAAAACAAAGCGTGTTTTACTTTGATCTCGATCTTCGAAGTTATCGTCAACTACCGGACGGTCGAATGTTTTGGCGCCAGCGATTGTGTACCTTTTTTTTGATACACGAGCTCGGGTGTTTTAACACTTGGTGGCAGCGGTGAGATACCATTTTTGGTAGTACTGTCGCGCTCCCTTAACATTTGGTGGCAGCGGTGGGTTACCTTTTTGGTACTACTGTCGCGCCCCTTAACAGTATACTGGCTCTGTGGTGAGTAATCCATTAGAGACCATATGTGTTTATGCACATAAGGATATGTTTACACATACACGTACATATGTTTTCAGGGGTGCCCTATTTTGTTAGGTATTTATCAAAGTTTATTTAGTTTTTTATTCACAAAGTGTGTTTGTGGATAGTTTAAGATTCTTGTATGGGATCTCGCCGTAGGAAAAGGGTTTATGACACCTCGCTATTCAGTGGCGAGCTGTCGCCTTGTCTTCGATCGTTTTGAGGGCGATCAAAATACACAATAATTAACATAATACAAGTTAAATAGCGATATGAGGCATGGATAAAAGCGTTTATAATGGGTAATTTGTTTGGATCGATTTGTGTGGTTGCTGGTTTGTCCGCGGCTATGGTGGATATGGTACCGCCGGACGGAGGAGGGTAGGCGAGCGGGGGGATAAGTTTATATCAACCGCGCCCGTGATTTACACTCTTCATTCGCGATCGCGTATCGATCGCGCAAAGAAAACAATGAATTTTTCTGATGGAGAACTGAGAAGAGTATTTAATTTGAATATCACATAATATACTTCAATGTTTTACATGATCCATCACATAGTGTGAAAATCAGTTAGAAAATTCTGGTAAAAAAAAACAAAATCACAGATTTTTTATATAAAAATTAATAGTTGGGATTATCTGTGTTTTTGTGTTGGTTCTCATTAAAGTTTTTCCTTCCAAATTATTGTAAAAACTAATCGCCCAACGATATGTATATTTAACGACGATGCATTTCTATTAGAAGTGTATTCGGATTTTGACATTCAAACATGCATCACAATTCCGGTGACTTTTCAATTAAACCGAAAAAAGATCAATTAAATAAAACGAAAACACAATTGATTTGACCGAAAGTTTTTTCAACGCGTGTTCGCTACAATTGAAATCATTTAAACGCATTGTCCAGCAAACAATTTCACCGGGCTGATTGACGTCTTTAATTATTTGCTTTCAGAAGGCACAGAAATGGTGAACAGTCCGTGGAAACAGCAATGTGCACCGTGTCCGTCTCCCGATCAACAGTTGCTGCCGCACCACTTTGAACGGCATCAAGTAAGCCGCGTCCCGTTAAATGTTGTGTCGCACACGGTCGACGTCACTAATCGCATTTTGAATTTAACGTTTCAGTGGCAACGCACAAAAATGATTAGCATGCTGTATCTGATTTACAAATGGATGGTTGCAATCCAGTTCTTAATAGTTTTGATATGCAGCATATTCAACAAGACGCGCTACGGCAAAACCAACAACACTTACTGGAAATGGCTGGCGTTTCTGACCAATTGGGGCTACACACTGTGCACGTTGCAATCTCTCATGTCGCTATGGATCATCCAAGCAGCTTGGATCAATAAATCATCAATACTAGGTAACATGACTGACGATATTTACTTAAATATACGTTTAATAATTATTTATACTCGACGATATTACGTTTTAGATGGACGCTCTAAAATACCGAGACATTATAAAGTGTATTGGTATATTAATACGGCTGCCGTGGATGTATCGTTGACGATCACCGTCATGTACTGGTGCACTGTGCATAATCCAGGTACGTTGCATCTAAAAATATACTGCGCTACAATCTCGCACGTATAGAAAATCATTGGCAATCATATCAATATGATATTCGTTGAATTTATCAATATGAATTGATCGTAACGATAATTTTTCATTTATATTCTGCGGTTAATGGATCATTTTATGATGCGCTACTGATTAAAATATATTTTTTATAATAAGTAATATGTTTTTTACGTTTCAGAAATACATCAGCTGGATGCTATTAATTTATTAGTACACATCGGCAACACGATAATGATGGTGATCGACTTGTTAATCGTCGCACATCCGAATTTCTTCAGACATATCATATACGGAATAATGACGGGATTGAGTTACTCCGTTTTTACGTATATTTATTACGTATGCGGCGGAACCGATAGGTATAATTCAATATTTACATATATATTAGGTCATCGAGTATGAAATTTGTAGAAAAATAATCAAAGTTTGTTTATAACGAGTGTCATAGCTTGTAGGTAACATACGTATTAATACGATAACGTAAGTCAACTGTGTCTAAGCTAAGTTAGTACTCGGATGGGTTAATCCTCCGACGAAAACTATGAATTCAGAATGTTCTTTATGTCACTGGTCAGGGGGTTTGTAAGTGGAAAAGACCCTTTGCCTACGCATGTTGATAAAAATATGTATGTATGTAGTTTGCGCGTTGGAATTAATTAATTCAATGCCATCTATCCTGCGTTGAATAAATAATATAAATTTCAATAATAATATTAAAATTAAACAGTGTCATGGCTTGTAGGTAACATACGTATTAATACGATAACGTAAGTCAACTGTGTCTAAGCTAAGTTAGTACTCGGATGGGTTAATCCTCCGACGAAAACTATGAATTCAGAATGTTCTTTATGTCACTGGTCAGGGGGTTTGTAAGTGGAAAAGACCCTTTGCCTACGCATGTTGATAAAAATATGTATGTATGTAGTTTGCGCGTTGGAATTAATTAATTCAATGCCATCTATCCTGCGTTGAATAAATAATATAAATTTCAATAATATAATAATATAAATTTCAATAATATTAAAATTAAACAGTGTCATGGCTTGTAGGTAACATGTATCAGTTTGATAATGTAAGTTAACCGTGACTGAGTTATGATAGTATCAGAATAGATTAATCCTCCGGCTAAAGTCTATGAATTCTTTATGACATTGGGGAAATGTAAGTGTACGAGACTCGTTCACTTTGCATCTTAAAATCTTTATCGAATCTCTACATGGGTGAATGGCACTTTAGATTTTCTGTTATGCCATCCATCCATGGTAATCAAATAAATAAATAAGTAAAATGTTATATAAATACAAAAGAATTTAGACTCACTTTTGACAATTCAGCGATAGCTTGATTAGTCTGGTAATTTAAAAGTCTAGCAATCGGAGTCAATGAAATCTTGGAAGGCCTTCCTTATAGCATTATCGGAATTAAATTGTTTTCCCATAAAAATGTATTTATATTCCGGAAGAAATGGTAGTCAATGGAAACAAGTTATAATGAACATAGTGGATGATGGAAAACTCTAACTTCTGTAGTTTTGGCACTGATTTGTGTGCGGTGTGTGGTCTACCGTTGTTTTGCAATAGAATTATCGATCAGTTGACCAATCTAGGCTGTTTTTTTGCAAGTTTTTGGATCATTTGTCATTAGTCATCGTCTAGCTAGTTGTGGTATACTTCTGCCGTGATCGATGAGCTAGGATTCATGAAATCATAATTGATCACACCTACGCCAGATCACCAAACACTCAACATCAGCTTCTTTTGATGAATATTGAGGTTTTGGTCTGCGTTTCAGTGGCTCGTACTTGTCCAGCTACTATTCTGAACGTTTATGGTTATTGAAATGGATCTATTTCTCATCACACGTTACAATTAGACTATAAAATGAATCAGTTTTGTGATGAAAAAGTAACATCATGCAAACATTACACTCAGTTCATATAGAACTCACATATACAACTGATTTCAGCTGGGCGAATTAATATACTTAGCTTGCTAACATCAGACTCACACCGTGTCGGTGAGTCAGTTTCCGACTCGCTGTCCAAGTATGTAACATCATGGAACGTTTATAACATTAACCGAGTATTTACATTTACATTTAAAGAATTTATACTCAACGTTAACGATGTGTCCCTGAGTGGATTTCCGCTTCGCGTTGGAGATAGCCGAAGCGGAAGATAGGCGAAGCCGAAGGAAAAATCGAGGGATTAGGCTAATACTAGTCTCTTCGTAATCAGTTCAATGGTTCGCAGCTTAAGCTGCGATGTTGGGGGCCTCTCTAGAATAGAGGATTTACTTTATATACCCGTCCTATGATACACTAGGCGAGCATACCTTGACAACCATACGGAGAGCAACCGCCTCAACAGTAATTACTTACGTTCTTAATTAGAGCAACCGCTCGTTCGCTAATATCAAACATCAATTCATGTGCACATTGAATCTGACTTGACGGTGACTTTCAGTTCCACGTAAGAACGCATATTCTTATCATATCTTAACTAAAATAATAAAAAACGATTTTTAATGTTTTTAAAAGCGCAAAATGATTTTAGAAAGTGGAAATACGTACGACAGCTTTCGAACCATTATAAAAAAAATGCCAGAATATTTTACCGGCGTGAAAAAAGCTGTCGAAGTTGACTGTGGCTTAAATTTCATACTTTACGACCCGATAATATATCATAAACGTGATAATAAACGTATTAATTATGTGTTATAGAGAAGGCAGACCGTATATTTACGAAGCTCTCGATTGGAGACGGCCGGGACGTGCGACGATCTTCGTCGCCGTGAGTGTCACAGTCGTGTCGGCAGCACACTGCATTACGTGGTCGATAAGCCGATTGCGACGATGGGCAGCCGGACCGAAGAGCAACCTCTCGCCGCATCCCGACTCGGTGCTGGCGCTGCAAGAAAAACCAATATTCACCGAAATGGCATAAAATCACATCTCAAACACAATTAATATTATTTCGCATACATCAAAAGCTTTGTAGTTAAAAAATAATTAATAACTAGCTATATGGAGAGTGTAATATTAAGTATATATTCAATATGGAACGTTTTATTTAGGCGTATATTGAATTTAACATTGCATTTAATCAATAAATATATTTATTAATCGGATATCTATTATATAAATATACGGCATATATTTATCGTATGGTACATTCGCCATCAAGATCGTCCGATCGCATCTACACGCATGAGAATAACACTCGAATGCACACGTCGGTGATGCTAGCAGTATTATAAAAACGTTACGATACGTATTTTATAATTTTAATAATTTATTTGTATAATTAACTTGTATATGTGTAGATTGCATGACATAATTGTAAGATGTCGATTGTAGCCGGAGACCATCAACGATAAAACGGTGCACTAGTCAGACTAAATTAAATTATAATCAACCAAATTAAATAGCGAGAGAGAGAGAGGGGGAGAGAGATAGAGAGAGCGGTACACGCGTATTTTGATATAAGCGTCACAGTTTTAAGTGGCCTGAAATGCTCAAATATTTTAAGTTTGTTTTTAAACGGATAGCCGAACATAATAAACGTGATATTAAATCAAATATATATCGGTATATATTAATATTTTGAATTGATTAATCCGGAGCTCTCGATTAATGGGAATATTTTGAATGAGGATAAGTTCCTAGTATATAAATATTTATTTTCATGTCAGGTATTGTTTCTGTGTTAGGATATGTTGCATCGGCCCACTGAATTCTATGCATATGATTAAAATTATATATATATATATATATATATATAATAGAATATTAATTGACATGTTCCTTTTGTTAAACGCCAAAAAGTATTTATTATAATATTATATGCAAATTATGCGCTGGATCAATAATGTAATAACTAAAACACTGATTGCAGCTGGCATTGATTGTAAATGATGGTAATTAGGGTTAAGTTTTTAGTTGTTTTTTTTTTATATTTTTATGCATCTCACAAAATCATAAGTTGTTCACGGCATTGGATTTTAATATGAAATTCACTCGTTAGCTCGTAGTTTACGGTGTTTAAGGAACAATATACATTTCTTACTATCATCACATGTTAACGGCTTGATATTGTTTAAATTTGCAATAAATTATGATTTATGTATTTGTGATTTCTTATTATTTAATTAATCCCTATAATATTAATTTTGTATCATGACAACAGATGACAATCATATAAACATAACCTAAAAATAAATTGATCAATAGATGTCACTGCATTAATAATTAATTTTATTCATATTAATTTGAAATGAAAAACATGAATTACAATATTTTTTCAGCTCGTACTATTTTTTTCGTATAATTTAAATAATGTCTTCAATGAACAAATCGTTTTTTTTTTGTTTTGATAAATCGTGTTACATGTAGACATTAATTCCTCATTAGTGTCAGATAATTGAACTTGAGACAGTCACATAATCGAGTCGAAAACCAAATCGCGATCACTGGGTCAATTGTATTGATTAATTCAATTAAACCAAATTCAATCATAAAAGTATTTAAACCAATTGGTTCTAATTGAAATTGACATATGATGATAGTCATAAAAAAAGTACAAGAGATATATCATGTACATATAATGCAATTTTTATCTATTTTCAATGGATAAGAAAAGTCACGCAAGGTCAAGAAAAATTATACGATTAGCTTATAATTTTTTTTTAATGATTTATAATAATCATGAATCATGAGGATTATATCATCTTGCAAAATCATTATTTAATATTTTTTTTACTTTGACTTAATTATCAATTTATTATAATAATAGTCGAGTAATGGTCGAGTCTCATTTTCTGTTGCAACACATGCGGTCCATTGTAAAAAATGAAAGTATTTTTTGGACCTTATTGGCAATCCTGGGTATCATTAGATCACTTACGTGACCGTTTTTTCGAAAAGGAAACAATTCCGAAAATTGTTGAAAGATTAAAAACTGCATCGCTCTTTATCACTGTTGCCAATGCAACACGGAAACCGGCCTCGGGCCAACGACTGGCTCACGCTGTCATCAATCATCAGTGAAAGGACGATGGTGAAACGGTCATCAAACGCCTCGCCTATTTGAATTTCTATATTATTTTCGACTAATTGGAATGTGATACTTATTCCAATTCCAATTCAGCGTCCATTCGGAATAAGGCCGCATTCGTTCGTACGCATCAGACCATTGCGCATGCGCCACTCATGCTCTTGTACAGTGGAACGACATTTTTGCATTCATTACCTTTTAAAAATTGTTATGTAAACAGTTTTCTAGTGCAAATTTTATTTTAAATCAATTTTATGATAGTAGAAATTACTTTTTTCAGCAAAAACTGAACAATGTTATTCTTTTAAAAAAAATCCTTTGTTATCTATGATATCCCTTCATAAAATAGGCAGATTTTTAATATACTCTCGTAAAATTATGACGGATTTAGCATTTGAGGCCCCAGGGGCAATTAAAAATTTGAGGCCCCCTCTCAAAATATGTTCGCTAACCCTACCCCAATAATGTGCATTCTACGCACACATGTTTTAACCTAATTTGCAATGTTTGGATACGTAAATAATTTCACATCAATTTATGTAAAAAGACAGAGAGAAAGTTAAAATTAAACTTTTGATTTTTATAGCTTCTTCTCTTTCTTTTTTTATTTGGTTCTCGATGATCGATATGAGCGATCTCAATTATTATTTAAGTGTCCTTCTTACCCTAAGGCGGGTCTTTGCCATCTCCAGCAGAGACACGTCTGTCTCAACCCTGATGTCAGGACTGTGACGGTCTTCCATCAGGTTATCTTGGCTCTTCGAATACGTGCGGACTGTAACAATAATAATCAGATGAGATTAGGACCAATTCGTATTTAATTTACGGTCTGATCAGGTGCTACTCGATGATGTTGATGATGAATTGACCTGGATAGCAGCCAGGCTCTTCATAGTTTTGTCGAATCTACTAAACCATAGGTTCCCAGCCTCATTAAAGTGGGAAAACGTCTGTGGGGTTTGTACGGATGGTGCACCATCTATGCTTGGGTCAAAGTCTGTCTTTCAGAAAAAAAGTAAAAGAACTAACTCCTCAAGCAAAGGGAATCCACTTCATGATTCACAGGTATGCCCTTGCCAGTAAGGCTCTTCCAATTCCTCTGCAAGTGATACTTGATTCGCTGATAAAAATCGTAAATTACATCAAATCTGGAGCTCTTAACACCCGTCTGTTTAAAGAACGGTGCAAAGACATGAATTCTGGTCACGAGGTTCTTCTTTTCTACACTGCAGTACGCTGGTTGTCGAAAGGAAATGTTGTGAATCGTGTCTTTGAATTGATAGATGAAATCAAGTCGTTCCTAGAAGTGCGAGGAAAACATGATCTTTTAGTATACTTTAACGGCAAAGCTTGGTTGGAAAAGAAGTATATCTATGAATATATTAAGAACAGCAAAAATAGGCTTAACCTGAAATAAGGAAGGAAACGAGTATTATCGAATTTCACGATAATTTAAGGGCATTTTTATCCAAGCTGCAAAACTGGCGAAGAAAAATAAATCTTGGAAACATTGCCATGTTTGAGAAACTCTGCAGTGTGGTATATGAATCTGAAGGGGAAATAGATGAAAATTTGAAGGAAGAGATTGCTGGGCATCTTGAATCCCTCGAAAACGAACTTCAGCGTTACTTCCCTGAGCTGAAAGAAGAAGAAACTAGATTGACCGAAATCCATTCTCTGCTTCACTTGATATAGCCAGCATTCCCGATGAATTACAAGATGAATTCTTAGATTTTCGGAATGATTCCTCGGCACGTAAAAATAATTACCAATATGACCTTTTGCCATTTTTTAGGTAAATCTAAAATGCCTTTCTTATAAAACTCTGCAGGTTTAGAATCAAAATAGTCTGAAATGGCCGATTTTATTTCATCTTCTGATTTTTTTTTTTTCTCGTAAATGATGCTCCAATGAGCGAAAAAGCTGATTATTGGATGGAGCCAGGTCTTTAGAATGAGCTGGATGCAATAAATCTGTCAAACCTAATGTTGCGACTCTCTTCTCTACTTCAGTAACTCACAGATACCGCGCCTCATGTGTTTGTTTCTCTCAGACAATGCATGGGGGACCCAAACGTCTTCTTTTTGAATCTTCCCCATTTTTTTTTAGGTATTTTTGAGTTTGATAATTCTTCGATACTGAAGAGTCGGATTTTTTTCAACCTCTTCTTTCAGGGCTGCTTCATCCACTTCACCAAAATGTCCACTTCATTTTTCTACTTTTGCTACTTTGGACTTCAACAGTATCTACGGTCGAGATTCTTTTCAAGGAAGACTCAAATTAAGTTCTACATGAACTTCATCAGACCCATCCTAACATACGGGTTAGAGCGTTGGACTCTGATAAAGCAAGATGAGCGACAACTAGATATCCTTGAGAAGAGGATTCTGAGACGGATATTTGGAGCCTTATACAACGCCAGGGAATGGCGTGTTCGAAGCAACGAGGAGCTGTACCGATTATACAAGGGTATACCAGTCACAGCTGTCGTTAAAGCGGCCAGACTTTAGTAGGCGAGTGAGCTTCAGACATTTCTTTTCGCTTTTGCTAATATTAGCATTGACATAGAATTAAAACAGATCATCGTCGAATAACACTAAGATCAGTCAACAAGTATATTCCCTCGTATAGCAGCTTGCCAACAGTTTGGTATGCCTGTGTGCAGAACTTCAATTAGCCCCTCTCTGTTGAGCTTGAAAAGACGAACTACGGATAATCACTTATATTATTATATATTATTTAATGTCGATTTTAAAGAATGTAATTCATTTTAATAATTAATTATTTTATATTTTTATTTTTTCCCTCTTTGTGCCCCTAATTTTCCTTCTTGGCCCATAATTCTCGTCATCACTCCTGTGCGTCGCACAATCTGGCCATATGGGCGAGTGATCTAAAACGTTTTTCCCATCATGGGGAATTCACGGAATATCTATTCAGTGACATCACCAGATAACATGACCTTCTATCTCTTCCACAGTTGACTGCAAAAAAACAAAATTTCTAGTAAATTCCTTAGCGTTATATAATTTGCACTGATTTGATTTGATATAAAAATTATTTCCACATTTCCTCTTTCACATTTTCCTTATTGATTCTATTTTCCTGTTTTTCACGGTCAA
Organism: Philopotamus ludificatus; assembly: GCA_022495035.1. Taxonomy (NCBI): domain Eukaryota; kingdom Metazoa; phylum Arthropoda; class Insecta; order Trichoptera; family Philopotamidae; genus Philopotamus; species Philopotamus ludificatus. Next base: position 74,230 of record JAGXCT010036235.1, read on the forward strand.
TATATGTATAATTAATTCACTGATTAAATATATTTTATATTAATTACGATACGTAATTTCTTGTTTTTCATGGTCTATGGAAAATACAATAGTTTCATATACTTTTGCGGTTTTGTAATAACGCGCTTAAAGAAAATGTAGCCACTATTTTTATTTTATATTCAAGTGGTTATGTCTATACATATCTAATAAAATATCATGGAATTTTCTCTCATGTTAATAATAAGATTTTTCGTAAAGAGCAACTGTAGGTGAATGTTTTTTTGTGGGTAATTAAGAGTCCATTCTGCCCACTTTCATAAGAGTCATGCGGATTCCTAAGTACTCTTAATTTAATTCTTCTTTAATCTTTTATGTATATATATCTTACATATCTTACATCTTATAAACGTAAAACCAGACCCGATAATCTGCTTAGAATTACACAGAACTTTCGAATTTATACGCAAATAACGGGATAACGTAAAAAACGATGCATTACGGTAGTTTAGATGATATTTTAACCTAGTCGAGACTATTGGGGACCCCAAGTTTTTGATTTTTCTTGAATAACTCTACTAATAAAAAATCTACATGTCACAAATATTTTTATATAATCATTGTCTTTTATTGTCTGCAATTGCAAAAAAAACAACAACAATATTCGCTGTTGCCGCGCGCGATGTTTTTTTCTCGCTCACATCCGGTACGATATGCCGAGTGCGAGAGGTGACATCGCCGAAAGCGTTGTTATTTACGTGTCATATTGATTAGTTAAAAAATCCAAATTATAAAGCATATCATGAATAACTATTTTTATGCTTAGAATAATCTATTTTTTTTTTAAATAGATGAAGAATTCATCAATATCTTGACTTGAAATGCTTGAGGTCTCTGAGTGACCCCTTTCGGATGACGCAGTAGCACTTCGAGCTGCTGTGACGGACGGAATGGATCTAAGAATACTGCATATTTCAGCGATTACACAACATGTACGATCGGTCGCACGGTATTCTCCTGTAGTGGGCGACTACGCAACTTGTGTTATGTTTTTTTTCAAACGTTAGTGGCCGATCACAACAACAAATGTGTTGTTTTTACTTTCGACCAGAATTCAGAGATCTCAAACCTTTTCAGTGAGGGTAATTTTTTGTAAGCAATTCTTTAAAAAAACAGTCGGCCTCAGGCGTAGCTTAATCGCGTAACCGCGCGGACTGTATAGTGTTAAGAAATCGTGACCACGTTATAGAAACCAAAGGCACTCTTTTTTTTCTATAACGTGCCGTTTTAATTTAATTTAATTTATTTTATTTTATTTTAATTTTATTTTCTAAAATGATCGAAATCAATACGTAGATTATTTTTCCATTCGCATATTTTAAATGACCTTGTTCAATGTCAATATCACGTGTTAGTTTTTATTGTCAACCAAATGGCACTGACCCTATTTTTTATTTCGCTCGGCAACGTTTTATATTACATATTTACGAAATACGTAATTTGAATTAATTCGGTTTTTTTCCATCCCTATATTAAAAATGACCTTGTTCGATTTTTAGTTTGTTCGTGTGCTCGTGCCATATATTTTTTTGTCAACCAAAGCGCATCGACCTTTATTTCGCGAAGCAATGCATTACATCCATATTTATGAAATAAGTAATTTGACCTTTTAAATTTACGTTCTAGAAGAGAACGCTATGGGAGGGACTGTCTAACTTCTTATAGAAAACCGCGATATAGCTGGAAGCGTTATATAAGGATTTTTTCATACATTTTCTATTTTTTTATCAAACATTTTCAACGATAAATTAAGCATCCAATATAGCTATCAATGTCTATACAAAAAATAAATGATCTATACACCTTTAACCTTTAAGTAATTCTCAAAAATTCCTCCTTGTCCATTTTTGTACCCTTGTGATTTACATGACCTTGCTGAGAGTACTTAACCGATCCGTCACAGCGGCTCGAAACAAACGGCTCTGGCCAATGGGGTATATTTTGTATGAAAATAGACCCCAAGCATTTCAAAACAATATTTATTTTATTTATTTGTCGTATTACAGAATAGTATAATATATATACAGTAAACCCCCTTATAACGCCGGGATAGGTTCCACGTAATAGGGGGGGGACGTTATAGGGGGTTAAGGTTTTCAATTTTATTTTTTGATTTAAAGGAAATCAGTAAATCAACACATTCCCATTTTTTTTTTTTTTTTTTAAGATTTTTACATGTTTACCAGCGCAAATGAGAGAGCTAAGCTCGCGCGATGACGGCTGGATATCCTCTCGTATTTTGGCTGACGTAATCTTACCGCAACTTACCGGGTAGGCCAGATCAACGCGATATTTTATTAATTAAATTTTATAAAATGCGCTAGCATATGATGAATAAATGTAATAAAAACTATTTCGGGAATATATTTTATTCCAACCACTAAGTATAGAATTAAACATCAAAGAAATCGACGCAAATGAAAATAATTATTGTAGAGACCTTGTTGAGAAATCAGATCATATCATTAATAAGATTGAAGTATGCACGTATATTACATAATCAAATAGTTAAAAAAAACGTGAGCATCGATTTACTCGATTATAATTCGTTCCATGGATATAAAAGTAGAAAATATTTTCTTACTGTATGTGTGAATATCCCTGGAATGCTCTGATAGCCTCGTGCCGATGAATCACCAAATATTTTTATTTAGTTTCGCCGGATGCGTGTCGATGTCAAGCGATCCGGAGCTACATTATGTCATTGCGCGAACGTTATAGGGGGGTTCGACGTTATATGAAAAAACAGCCGCAAACGTTATAGGGGGGAACGTTATATGAGAGAACGTTATAGGGGGGTTTACTGTATATACATAACAATATTATGGGATGGGATGACGGGATATTGAGGTAAAATGATGCGTTGGTCAAGGTGATGATGGTCATGTTCATATGCATTTGGGCTAAGGATATTTGGCCGCTAGGCCACCGGGGAAAGAGTGAAATTGACACTCCTCTACTACGTGTTTGGTGGACTGAATCACTCCGCACTCACATGTGGGACTCTCTGCGTACCCCCATTTGTAGAGGGTTTCCGCTATCCTGCCGTGACCTGTGCGGACCGGTTTAGAGTTACCCATATTTTTCGTGGAAGATTGAAACCGCTCGGCTCCCTAGTGGGGTTGGGGAATACGTTGTTCGCGTCCATTCCACTCTCACTCCATTCTTCTATCCAGGGAGAGAGCGGATGTGCTTAGGACTTCGGCGTTGCAACCCCACGATGCCCGGTGAGTTTCCTGACAATGCTCCCTTGGGTCTTGAGTTTGGCCCTTACTGACTGTAGGTGTTGCCGAAATGTCAGCGTTCTGTCTAGTTTCATCCCAAGATATCTTAGGGCTATATCGGTTGGGACGTCTTTACCACACATCGTAAGATTCAGCGTAGTATTGACCGACGCGTTTACCAAGTGGAAGACTGATTTCAAGTATCAACCTCTGACACGTGTGCGGTTTCACTTGCACTTGTACATTTTTTTTTTGTAAGCGGCCTTCTAACCCTGAGGCGGTTCTTTGCCACCTGGATGACACTATGCAATCTCTAGCAGAGACACGTCCATCTTAACTCTGATATCAGGACTATGACACGTCAATTTGCGGTTTTTTGATGGTCGCAATATTTTACTACGACCGGAAAATCCATTCTCGTTCAATCCATATCCTAGTCTACTTCCGATGTAATATCCATAAATTTATCCGTAGATTTTATGAGTAAACATTTGTGAATAAATATTTTAATTGCGTTAAATATTAATCTGACCAACGTCACTGCAATATAAAGTTTGTTAACTGTCATTATTTGTATTTATTCAAGTTGCCTATTAACCCTGAGGCGGTTCTTTGCCACTTAGAGGACACCTCCATCTCAACCATGATATCATGACATTGACGAACGTTCTCCAGGTTATCTTGGCTCTTCAAATATGAGTCAGGTCGCCAGCCATACGCCCGGGAGTCGAGCTGTCAACCCGCGGATTGTGACAATGATAATCAGACGAGACTAGGGTCAATTCTGCTACGGGCCCCTTGTATAGCACACACGACACTCAATTGGCCCGGATAGCGGCCTGGTCTGACATAGCTGCGTAGAATCTACGAAACCACATCCAATACCGACAAGCGATAATGCTCGACCCAATGCGAGATGTTTTTTCTCACTCGCAACCGGTACGGAGCAAAATTAGAAACGCATATTATTGTTTTTATTTTTTTTTCGCAATTGCGGACAATAAAGATCATTGATTATTTATAATATTTTTTCTTTAGACTTTTTTAGACAAATACAAAATGTTTATGACAAAACGAATTATCAAAGCGCGATGGAAAAGTATTGATATCTAATTAAACAGTTTCTTGTTCTGAGAACCTTAAACTAGCGCCATAACCACAATTTTTCACAGTTAAAACAAACAATTTAAAAATCATAATCTCTAAGTGTACGCATTTAAATTTGAAACGTCATTTTATTACCACAAAGTACTTAAAATTGGCATTCATTACTCATAATATATTATACTTTTTACATAAATATTTATAAAAAAATCCCAATCGCACTTTTTTGTATATTCTTTCTCAAAGTCATTTAAGCCGCGCATAATTAATGGATTAGTTTTTATCTGAATTCCAGTGAAATGTTTATTGGCCACATACGTATTTACATCAAAATTATGTCAACACACAGTTGTTTTTAACGTTTAAATTAAATAAAATAACAGTTAAAATTGACAAAAAATAGTTAGAATATATAATCATTCATTATTGATTATTTCTATATTTAAAAATAAATTAAATAGCCATCATTTCCAACATACTAATGTATGTGTACATAATGTCAACCGGAAAATTCTGTCCGATAATGTCGTCTCAAGTTTCAACACGAGTAAACATGATACTTGCTATAATACCATTGTATGGCTTGTGGATCGAATCTTTGAATGGCTAAGAGGTCCTTGGAAATTTTCTGTAATCCCATTCATCCATCGTCAAATGATAAAATAAAATAAATAAGGCGCATCGCATGTCAGTCACCGGTGCCTGACATCGATTTTTACCCCGTGGCATGCACCGATGACTGACAGTTATTGATTTGAATAAATGGTCCACAAACTCCGTCAGTCTCCCATATTTTTACTTAGTTAATTCGAATTTTAGCTATATTTTTGCATTTGCAAATTATTCGCTTTCAGGAAATAATTATGCAACTTTCTCTAGCGGTTAAATGGTTAAAAATCCTGTCACATCCAACATACTTTTCAGATATAGCACCATGTAACGACTATTATCCTTTTCTCTCCTTCAATTTATTTTAATCCATCCGTCACGGCGGCTTGAAAACAACCGCGTCGTCCGAAGGGGGTCTCTCAAGGACCCCAAGCATTTCAATACAAGATATTGATGAATCCTTCATCAATACTTTTTGAAATGAATTATTCTAAGAATAAAACAAGTTATTCATGATATGTTTCATAATTTGGTAGATATTTTGGGTTTTTTACAGCACGGTATATTGTTTTTTTTTTTTTTTTTTTGCAATTGCAGACAATAAAGGACAATGATTGTATACAATATTTATTCATTAGACTTTTTTAGACAAGTGCTAAAAGTTTGGGACATGTAGGATTTCTATTAAAAGAGTTATTCGAGAAAAAAAAAAAACTTGGGGAACCCAATATTCCTCATCGGTAGCTAGGCTAATCGATATTTTCAAAGCCTTGTAAATGTTATGAAATCATTTGTCACATTTCGTATTCAGATGCTTTCGCTATATAGAATGCGCCATCTCACGAAATGTAGGACCAATCAAAGCGTCCGCATCCCTTTCATAGACAACAAGTCGTCCCTGTTTTTGTATGTCGGCAATTGGTAGTTGTCAGTTCGACGTCATGTCTGTCACATCACCGTGATTATCTCGTACCAGAGACTCGTCTCTGTGGTCTTATAATTAATTTACTCTTACCAAAGGAATCTTTGGGATCTTTTTATCTTCATCTCGTACCAGAGATTCGTCTCTGGGATCGTTATACTTCATATCCATATATACCTATCATCGGACTGACGACACTTGCAATTTCTTCAATAAACATCATTACCAAAACAAAGCGTGTTTTCTCTTTGATATCGATCTTCGAAGCGATCGTCAACTACCGAATGGTCGAATGTTTCGACGCCAGGGGTTGGATGCCAGTTGCAATAATCAGTGACAATTCGCGCGTCGTTACAATTGGAGGCAGCGATGGGTTACCTTCTCTGATACCGGTACTATCGACGCGCGTCTCAACATTTTGGTGGCAGCGGTGGGATACCTTTATAATATTGGTACTACTGTCGCCCCCTTAACATAAAGCATTGACTTTAGAATCCCCAAAAAATTTAGGGTACCAAATAAATTAGTTACACCACTTTATTTTATCTCTGATCCGATACAGAAACATTTAAATTGAAATAATAATTTTATGTCTAATAAAAAACATTATAATGTTAATTAAATACTATTAGTATTATAACAATTGAGAACTTTTTAAATGTTTATTTAACACTTGAATAATCTTCAATGCAATGACGTCAAATATTAATATATATACAGTACAAGTATGTATATATACATTCCAGCTAATATTTATATTTTTTAAGATTATAATAGATCCTTGAAATTCAATAATCAGTCAATTAGTAAGTGAGTTTTATCGGTACCCAAGGCGAGTGTAGAGGTGGTCAAGATCAAGCCTCTTAAGGCCAAGCGCCTAGCGTCGATGCGCATTTCGCGTTATTCGAAACCCGACAAATCCCACGATAATTTTCGCGGATACGTAATTTTTTACGCTAACCAAAATATGGGATTATCTAACACGCATCAACACGCTTCGGATTGACCCGGTTTAGAAACCGTGACGTAACACGTAACCATTCATCAGTCGGAAGTTAATTGACTTTCTCTGCGCTCTGTTTGAAAGCAATTTTTTTTTTATTATTATTAAATCGAGATTTGACCATAACACGACTAAAATGGGTCTGGGTCAGTACGCAACAAATAATTACGGAATTAATGTCGATCGACCTTACCGCGATGTGTCGAATCGGTCGTTTTGATCCGACGCGACTGTGCGAATAATTTGAATAGACGTAGAAAGTTGCCCAGAATACTTAAAATAATTATATAGTTTGTAGTTTTTAACCCTTTCAGTGCGGGGCGCATGACGTACATGCGCATACAAATCGTGTCCAGGGTGCGGCCGCATGTCGTACATGCGCGAAATTCTTTAAAACTTTAACTTGTCGTTACATGTAAACTAGACCGAGTTAAGTGATGGTGTTTGTTTTAAAAATCAGCTAATAAACACAGCTATCAATAAATATACAACATATTACAAGAAATTTATAGGAACCATGTAATATGTAAATATAAATAGTTACGATTCAAATCGTTCAAATCTCATTCAAATCTCCGCAGTAGTATCGGTGACGTATCAGAGCTTAGGGGTTGTTAAGGGTGTTCCACGTACATTATGTTCCACATACACGTGTACAGATGTAATGGTATAAGAAAATTGCATTACGCATTTTTGATTTTGATTCGCATTCCCATTTTTTTCTCACTTAATCCCTGTTTTTTATTTGAGTTTATTTTTTTAGTTGAGATGGAAGAACATATCCTAATCAACATGTTTGCATAAATCTCGTATAGGAAAATGGTATAATATAGCGGTAAACGGTGAATACAAATTTACCTCGCCAAAAAATATTTGGTCCAAAACGGCGCCGCACTACTCAGATGCAGAATCGTGTTTAGACCCGCCGCATTGAAAGGGTTAAAATAAATTGTTGTTGTACAAAATAATATATTTAAATATTGCGAAATAATAGCTTTTATTTGAATTATTTAAATTTGTCAACACAATTGTCTCAATGTCATACTTCTTAAGAGTTACTAAAAAAAATCGTATTCAATTGTAAACGCAAATACTTGTTATTAAATAAATAAATAAATTCATAAGAGTGCTAATCTCTACAATTTTCTTCAAGGAAAATAGTTTTATAGTGTTATATTAGATGGACCCAAATGTAATGTCGAATTTTCGGAAAGCATAGTTTCAGATTAGTTATCTTCAGTCCTTTGACTTAGAAAGAGGTGTTTGAATATTTTGGGTGTCGTGAGAAGTCTCCAATCTTCGTTTTGCGTAGAAAGAATTTTTCACGTGTCCCTTTAATAATGACCGAGAACGGCAACAAAACATATTTGCGATATTTATGGAGACGCATTAAACATCAGGAAATGTCAAAGATGGTTCAAACAATTCAAATAAGACAATATTCATTTGAAAAATGAGCCTAAAGTGGACATTTCGGTGAAGTGCATGAAACAGCCCTGAAAGAAGAGGTTGAAAAAAATCCGACTCTTCAGTATCGAAGAATTATCGAGGCAAGCCGGTACGTCATGGTCGTCAACTCAAAAATACCTAAAAAAAATGGGGAAGATTAAAAAAGAAGACGTTTGGGTCCTCCATGCGTTGTCTGAGAGAAACAAACACATGAGGCGCGGTATCTGTGAGTTACTGAAGTAGAGGAGCATCCAGCTCATTCCCCAGACCTGGCTCCATCCGATTATCAGCTTTTTCGCTCATTGGAGCATTATTTACGAGATCAAAAGATGAAATAAAATCGGCCCTTTCAGACTATTTCGATTCTAAACCTGCAGAGTTTTATAAGAAAGGCATTTTAGATTTAACTAATAGATGGCAAAAGGTCATAGAAAATATTGGTAATTATTTTGTAAAATTAAGTTTAATAAATGATTACAAATTTAATTTTTAGTTTCATTAAAAATATACGACATTACATTTGGGTCGTTCTAGTATCCTTTTACATAAAAAAGACAAAAAATCATTAAACGCCGAATATTTATATATATTAAAAATAATTCTGAATTTCTATATTAATCGTAATATTAGACTCTAATAATTAGAGGGGCCGAGAAGTAATCAAAATTTTTGTTTTTTTGCGAAAAACATTTTTCTACAATAATATATTAAATGCTAATTTACAATATAATAATTTCTGTCAATATATAGACCAATTTTCAATTCGCTTGCTACAGAACTCTTTTGGTTTTTTATTAAAAAACTTTTCTATGATTGTTTTCACCGCGTCAACATTTGCAGCATGAGGCCTAGAATTTTCATGAAAATTCTCGGCATGTTATTGACAAAAAAAATGTTTTTTTGACAGTTACCGTTTCAATCATTAGAGTTGTTCACAATACACAATCGCTAAAACGGTTTCTCCAGCTTTAACCAACTCGAAAATAAACGCGTCGTCCGAAAGGGGTCTCTCAGAGACCCCGAGTATTTCAAGTCAAGATATTGATGAATTCTTCATCAATCTCCTGACATAATCATTCATGATATACTTCATAATTTGATCGATATTTTGGATTTTTTAACTAATCAATATGACGAGTATAAATAAGAACGCTCTCGGACACGTTTTGCCGCAGACTGAGCTCTCGCAGCACGTGTCACTCGTACGTTTCACTCGCACTTGACACATCGTGCCGGATGCGAGCGAGAAAAAACATCGCCCTGTTGCAACAGAAGCGAATATTGTTTTTATTTCTTTTTTACAATTGCAAGCAATAAAGGACAATTGATTATTTATAATATTTATTCTTTAGACTGTTTTAGACAAATACCAAAATGTTTGTGACATGTAGGATTTATATTAAAAGAGTTATTTGGGAATACTCAATAACATAGGGTCCCCAATAAACCCCTCGTAGTGTATCACTCCAAAGAATTCCCACCATACATAAAGAAGGACTTTCTCTATTGTTAGGGCTGGTCGTGGGGTTGGAACAGGTAGTTGTCCGGATGAAAGTCATTGTTTTTGTCGTTTAGGATTATTGTACAGCTCCCACATCTCATCTTAAGTTACAATACGTCGTAAAAATGGATCAACCACAAAACATCATAATTTCATTTTTTGAGCGATGTACTTGGGGTCCTTATTTTTTTTTTGTTTTTTTAAACCAAACACAAAAGATAGCCTACGAGTATAGAAAATTAAATTAAAATAATAGAAAAAGTATGGTATGATGGAATTTTAATTTACAAGCTTTAGTAAACTCTATACCACAGTGGAATCTAATAACTAAATTTAAAGTTATGTTATTATAAATTAAAATACTTAATTTTGTCATTATCATCATCATTTGCCAGCCACAAGGTTCTCCGATTTTGTTTTATACACGGTTTCTGTTTTAACAAAAATGTCTTAATTTGACGTAAAAAATTTAATTTGTAAATTATGACGAATTTTAACTGCTTAGCCGTGCCGATGGCCTATTGGGGATCCCAAGTTTTTTTATTTTTCTCGAATCATCATCATCATCATTTGCCAGCCACAAGGCTCTTACTCGCTGAGGGCATGGACCTTACCAAACTCTCGCATGGTAGGGCCAAAGGAACCTGAGTCTCACACGTGACGTGAGGGCTCCCCTTTCGTGTCCATACCGCGACCCGAAACGTCTTGGTATGCGGTTTTTTGTAAAGAGTTTCCCTCTCTTGACTATTGCTGGCATTGGACGTACATCTTCTACCATGTTGTTATCGGATTTTACCCTCTCGACTGTGTCCAGGCAAGTAGGAGGGGGTTTGTCTCGGTATTCGTTTGTTCTCTTTTCTAAGGCGTTATCTGCTTATAACGAGTCACGAGTGACAAGTAGCGAGCGACCACACAAACACACCCTATACAGATATACAGCGTATATCTGCCCAAAACGAGTCTCAAGTAGCCGGTCGCAAGTGATTATTAGCCCTGTCGCACGATAGCAATCCTTTGATCATGGGAAAGACCTCCTCAGAGAGAGGTCCCCTAGAAAAAAGGAGGAGGAGCGAAAGTATCGAAACTAGACCAATTATTGGTCAATAGATTAGGGTTTTCCTTCCCAGAGTATACTGTCTCTGTGGTGAGAAATCCGTTAGAGAACAGGTTTATTTATGCACATAAATATATGTGTACACGTACATGTACCTATTTCTCAGGGGTGCACTATTTTTTTAAGTATTTATCAAAGTTTACCTAGATATTTAGTCAACTCCATGAAGGATTATGTTGACTATAATATAAAAATGTTTAAAAGAGATGCTGATCATAAATAGGTATAAAGGTATAAATAGGTGGATAGGTATCTTTCATTCTTATATATATATTTTTTTTCAAGTTCAACCTGGGAGTGGTAGGAGTTGTGAGGTGATAAATAGATATTCTTAATCCCTGTGTTATTCGTAGACTAGTTATGGAGGGTGACCAAGAGAATGGCCGCCATATTGTAAACCATCAGTCCCATGTTTTTAGGCTAGTTTGAGATTCTTGTATGGAATCTCGCCGTAGGAAAAGGGTTTATATAATTACTAATTACTATTACTCTATTACTAACTCAAAACCAAGTAAAAATTCTGTTTAATATTTTTTATTATTAACCTAACTAATAAATTATCTGTTCATAATGATATTATCAAACTTGCTATCAATTTTTAGCTTCTTATAATTTTCACCTAATTTATTACAATACTATTTTTTTTAAAATGCCTAAAATATCTGAATTTTTTTCCTCAAATTCTTCGGCATAATGTTTGTCGACCACTATAATTATGAATATTTTATTGAAATAAAACATGCATATAAATTATAAATCATGGACATAATAGTTTACACAGATATTTTTTAAATAAGTTTCCAGTTTCCATTGAACTCTTTTGGATACTATCGAATAGATCTTTGATTTAATATCATAAATCATTTTAAACTTTATTTTTGGGGTCAAGAGCGGTTTTTTGCTGACTTCATATTATTTTCTTTGAAAATCATTCAAAACTGGTATTCTGTATCTCGTGGAGGGTATCACCTGCACTCTGAAGCGATTTTTTAATATCAACATTAATTCTTCTTTCCGTTCGTCTCGAGGTCATTTTGTTATTGGTTTCCGCGATATAAATTGTATAACTTGTTTACAGTCATATACTTAAAATAAGTCACAATATTAAAGTTAGCGAAATCGCATCTCAAGCCGGATTGCTTTCGTTTTTGGAACAAACATGGATGTGATAAATGCTTACCTGAATATTAAAAAAAAATAACGGAAGAGATCGACCCAATTAAAGCTTAGAAAAAAACAAAAAAAAGTGACCAAGAATCTTTTAAACTTCTCTATGATATTTTCGACTTATCCACTGTTTCTCTTATATAAATAAATAATAAAGTTTTTTTTTGTTAAAGTATGGTATTAAAATGTTACAAAGAATTGATATAAACGGATGTTTTTTTATATTAACCTAGACATGCCGATGAGGTTTATTAGGGACCCCAAGTTTTTGATTTTTCTCGAATAACTCTTTTAATATAAATTCTACGTGCCAAACGGATTTGGATTTGTCTAAAAAAATCAAAAGAATCAATATATATCAATATGGTTTTACCACGGCACGGGTGCGATGTTTTTTATCGCTCCGTACCGAATATGGGCGAGAAAAACATTGCGCTTTTTGCAAGTGCGAGCGAGAAAAATATTGTGCTGTGCCAGGGTAGAAACCGGTCCGGGAGCGGGCCTCACTCCGCGTCGCATTAATTAGTAAAAAAATTCAAAATTAGATCGATATTTTGGATTTTTCTACTAATATATATCACCAATAACCATTTTTATTCATAAAATAATCCAATTTTTTAAAATGTCAAGGTATTGTCGAACAATTAATCATTTCTTAAGAAGGTAGTAGAGAATTTGAAGATCTTATCACACATACAGAAATGAGATACTTGAACTTTTTTAAATTTTTCACCAGAAGTGACTGACTTTCTATTATCCAGGAATATTTCTTTTTAAAATTAGAGCAGAGGCCTTTGTAGATTGAGGTTGGCTTTTTACAAAAAAATTAAAGGAATTAAATAAAAAACTACAAGGTAGAAATCAATATGATAAGCCCGGTAAACTTTAAGCTAAATTAGCGCTTTAGAAATGGATAGTTTATAACATTTTCCAAATTAGAAAATAGAAATCGAACCTAGCCGTACCGATGAGATCTACTGGGGACCTTATTTTTTTTATTTTTCTCGAATAACTCTTCTAGTAAAAATTTAACCTGTCACAAACTTTTTGTATTTGTCTAAAAAAGTCAAAAGAATAAATATTATAAATACTCATTTTGCAATTGCGAAAAAATATTCTCTTCTGTTACCAAGGGCGTGAGTGAAACGTACCAGGGACAAGTGCTCGATCAAATTATTAATAACTCTTAGAATAATCCATTTTTTTTAAAATATGTCAAGATTTGGGTGAAGAATTTATTAATATCTTGACTTGAAATGCTTGGGATCTCTGACGGACCCCTTTCGGACAACCCAGTTGTTTTCGAGCCGCCGTGGCGGATTTTCAAGCCGATTAAAGTCCAAAATCACTTAGAGTCCTATTTTAACCTTTCCGACTCTGTCCGCTTTTAGTCGAATCTAAGAGTTACTCTCAATATATTTTTTTTCACCAATTTATTAAAGAGATATTAATTGAGAAAATAAATAAGAAGCATCTATAGGGTTTGATCTGATATCCGATTAAAATAAAAAAAAAGTTGTTTATTTTGTTTGCTATAGAGTCTTCTGGGCGTTTGGGCCATGGAGTGGAAAAGGTTAATAATAAAAAAAATCGTCAGAGTTAATCGAAAGAGGTATTAAAAAACTGCCTTTTCTATAGAAGAAGCTCATAGAAAATAATAAAAAATTACCCATTAATTTTTTGTAAAATATTTATAAAAAACAAACACAACAAACGGCTTTTTACTGGATTTTTCTAGAACACATCCTCAATATACATAATAAAAATATCTCCGCTTTCTAGAATCTAGATCGTATATTTTTGTAATTGAAATACCTGTTTTTATAGATGTTAAATCAATCATTACAAAATTTAAGAGGATGTATGTACTACATACCATGACCCAACATGGAACACGCGACCGGTATCAATATGGGTTTTCGCAATAGAATAAAATTTCCGTTATTGTGCAAAACGGGAAAAGTTCAATTGATACCTACGATATAAACATACTTTACCAAATTTTCTAAAAAAATATATTTATCTTGGCATATTCCACCGCAAACCAAACGACCTCCAACACAAAAAGAACATGATCGGTCGTTTTTACGCGAAACAAAAAGTTTAAGGTCAACCGTGACACAATCGCATTGTTCTAACGATCCACTATTCAAAAATCTGGTTTCGTACATTTTCTTTTTTTTATTTAGATCAAATTCAGATTGCAATCGTAACGAGCTTTACATTTAACCCGAACCTCATAATCCGGTATGTTATATAATGGAATAACACAACAACACTACAAAATTTAATGGTATTACACGTAAATCGTTTCGACACACGTCCAGAGGTGAGTATACACACAAAGATGTGGTGTAATAAAATCAAAAAAATATCATTCTATCATCCAAAAGTGTTACGAGAAGGTTCAATTGTCAAAAATGCAATAGTTTAACAGAGAAGACCTCACGTATGCGTAATGATAGGAGATTTTGGCAACGCGAGAAGAAATAGTATACAACAGGGATTCCTAAACTTTTCCTGAATAAAACAATTCGCAAATCCGGAAATTTTAACGGAAAACTATAATATAAACAAAAAAATATGAATAAATAAAGATTGAGACCTTGAATCTATCTTCTAGCGTGTTTTTTTATATTATAGTCAACATTAACCTGCCTAGAATTGATTAAAACCCCAATTAACTTTGATAAATAAACAACAAAAAATTGCACCCCTGAAAAAATATGTACATGCTTGTGTACACATATACTTATGTGCATAAATAAATCTGGTCTTTAACAGATTTCTCACCACAAAGCCAGTATACCCTGAAAAGGAAAACCCTAATCTATTGACCAATAATTGGTCTAGTCTCAATGCTTTCGCTCCTCTTCCTTCTTACTAGGGAAGGTCTTTCCCATGATGAAAAGATTGGTATTGCGTGACAGGGTTAATAATCACTTGCGACTTCCTACTTAAGAATCGTTCTGGGCAGATGTGCATATGTATCCCTGTGTATATCTATATAGGTGTATGTATGTGGTCGCTCACTACTTGTCACTCGTGACTCGTTTTAAGCAGATAACGCCTTAGAGAAGAGAACAAACGAATACCGAGACAAACCCCCTCTACTCTCCTGGACACAGTCGATACGGTAAAATCCGATACCAATAAGGTAGAAGATGTACGTCCAATGCCAGCAATGGCCAAGAGAGGGAAACTCTTTACAAAAAACCGCATACCAAGACGGCTTAGGTCCCCGCGGTATGGAAACGAAAGGGAAGCCCTCATGTCACGTGTGAGAATCAGGTTCCTTTGGCCTCGACTGCCATTCGAGAGTTTGGTAAGGCCCATGCCCTCAGCGAGTGAGAGCCTTGGGGCTGGCAAATGATGCTGATGATAATGACATACACACGTATGAAATAATTAAAAATATGCGAGTCCTAGGTGGCTCTTAGATATCTGTACAACACCCTCGGTATGAAAATATTTACTCAATATGTTTTTCCAGCGGTGAATTTTCAAAAAAAATGCTCGCTTCAGCATTGCCCCGTCTTTTCGACCCTTAGATCCCTAAGGGTGCGCTTAAAGAAACGCGATATTCAATGCACATCCCACTTCGTAAAATATACTTTTAATTGTTACCGTCATATATATATTAGCAAAGTATACATATGTATTACAAAGTATACATATTGCCAAATAAAAAAAAATTAACCATTGAAACCCTCTGATTATAGTAAAAATATAAAATAGTACACATGAGTTGTGCCAGCGACCAAAATAGTCGACGAAAACGTGGTGCAAACGTTCGTATCATCGGCCGCTAACCATCGGCGGTTTATGATACACACGCTGTATCATCGGCCACCAAGCGTTGGGCAACCCATGGTACGACATGTGTACCAGCGGCCATTAAAGTGTTAATAAGAAAATCCCACTTCGTATAAATATGTCGTAGAATGCGGAAGTAAAACAATAATAGCTTATTTTGGAAAATTGAAGTACTCTTCTGACAAACTCGCCCAGAAATCATTTAAAGGCTGATCTTCAGAGGTGGCTGGTTCTTAGGGGCAAACGGAGCACTGCCCTATATACATTTTTCCTAATAAAAAATAATAATAAGTTTGGGCATAATTGTATATGCCCGGACGAGTGTTGCTGTTTGGCTAGGTAGTGGAGGTAAAGTAAAAAGTTCCGTATTACCACCGTATACAGAAGGTCGCTTTTTGTTTGCTGTATAAGTCTGTCCAGGGCAGGATTTTACCTGTCCTAGATAAGTGGTCACTAGCCTCAGTTTAGGTGTTAATCCGACGCAAGCGAGTGTTGTTGTTTGTCAGTAGTGGAGATTAAAAGAAAAGTTTTGTTTTACAGCGTACAAAAGATCGATTTTCGTTTGTTGCGTAATGCTCTGTTTGGGGCAGACCTGTATATGCCCCGCTGATCTATATTTTCTACTCGGTTCGTAAAATAAACGACTTAATTTGCATTTCTCTTTTCTGAAATTCGAATATCATCAACAATTGATGAAAATCTTTTAAAGTTTCCATAATTCGATCGATTGCCGATTCAAAATTTCGCCGTCTCCGCTTTTAGTGTTTAAAACCAAATTGTCGCGAAACACCTATTCATGTTTATTCCGCAGAATATAGTTTGGGAAACCTTGGTTTACAGTATCAAAAATATCAACAGATTTTATTAAAATTACGCCTTAATTACATCATTTCGATCATCTTACGGATAATTATGGCAGATTATTAATATATATTTACGAATTATTTCCGGAATAATTAATATAATTATAATTATACAGAATCGCATCGAGATAATATTAGATTAAAACGTTGTGATATATTTTGCATACATGTTTTTACAACTGCAATTGACAACAATTAAGATAGGGGCCAGAAAAAGGTTAAAACTGTGCATGTCATCTATACAATTTGCATATAATGATAATTTATTAATAAACAATAACAATAAATTAATTCATTAATATAATACTGATTATAAACGTGTGCAGTTTGAGAATATTTAATGATTGTTTAGAATTTTTCTGCATGTTTAAGGATGTTGCCAATTCATCCTCTATTGTCGTCTATCTCGTGGTTAATTACATTGCTGTGCATAATCATAACCATGACATCCGAAATGATGTTATAATCATTTTTTGCATGCATCATGCACGCCGCTTTTTACACGGTTTTTGAAATAACGCGGATTAATTGTGTGTTTTTTGTACTGACTATATTAATTATCTAGAGTTTAATTTTTTGTGGTGCGGGGAATGTTATTAATCATTAACTCCCTCTCTGTGGTCGACGTCATAAAGAATTCCCCGTAAGGTTACTCATCCGAGTATTCCGAATTATTTTTTTGTAAACTACACGATCATAATATGTTTTTTGTTATCTACACATCTCAACACTGATTGATTATATCAATACTATTTATTTTAATTTTATATGAAAAATTTAATGATATAGATCATGAAAAAATCATGATTTTACTGAAAAATATTTTTAACACATTCTGCCATGGCGCACAGTGGGATGAATCATGAATTCTACAGCCAAAAATCAGTAACTTCTTTTCTATCTGAGTTAAAATAAACTTCTTAAAACTTCATTTCTAATTTTAACTTTATAGTATATATATAACATTAATATGCAATTAAAAATCGTTAAGATATAATACCCAATTAAATTTGAAGCTCTGCAAAGATGTCGCTCGCTTTTTTTGATCTAGTG
Source organism: Philopotamus ludificatus (assembly GCA_022495035.1). Taxonomy (NCBI): domain Eukaryota; kingdom Metazoa; phylum Arthropoda; class Insecta; order Trichoptera; family Philopotamidae; genus Philopotamus; species Philopotamus ludificatus. The sequence continues at coordinate 92,094 of JAGXCT010036235.1, forward strand.
CGATAAAAAATGCAATTACTCAAGAAGTGCATTAAGAAGATTTTCTTTATTGCCGTTAAAAATAAAAATATGTTCTTTGTGTTGACATAATTACTTTTACCCGGACGAACCGTGGTAATATTAAAAAATCCAGCCAAAGCTAAAGTTTTTTCAAAAATCATGGGCATGGGCCTTACTAAACTCTCGCATGGTAGTCGAGGCCAAAGGAACCTGAGTCTCACGCGTGACATGAGCGCTCCCCTTTCGTGTCCATACCGCGGGAACCCAAGCCGTCTTGGTATGCGGCTTTTTGTAAAGAGTTTCCCTCTCTTGGCCATTGCTAGCATTGGACGTACATCTTCTACCTTGTTGGTATTGGATTTTACCCTCTCAACTGTGTCCAGGCAAGTAGGAGGGGGTTTGTCTCGGTATTCGTTTATTCTCTTCTCTGAGGCGTTATCTGCTTATAACGAGTCACGAGTGACAAGTAGCGAGCGACCATACACACATACATATGCACATCTGCCCAAAACGAGCCTCAAGTAGCCGGTCGCAAGTGATTATTAGCCCTGTCGCGCAATAGCAATCCTTTCATCATGAGAAAGACCTCCTCAGAGAGAGGTCCCCTAGAAGAAGGAAGAGGAGCGAAAGTATCGAGACTAGACCAATTATTGGTCAATAGATTAGGGTTTTCCTTCCCAGGGTATACTGGCTCTGTGGTGAGAAATCCGTTAGAGACCAGATGTGTTTTATGCCTATAAGGATATGTGTACACATACATGTACATATTTTTTCAGCAGTGCACTATTTTGTTAGGTATTTATCAAAGTATGTTTGTGGACAGTTTAAGATTCTTGTATAGAATCTCGCCGTAGGAAAAAGGTTTATGACACTTCGCTATTCAGTGGGGAGCTGTCGCCCTGTCTTCGATCGTTTTGAAGGCGATCAACATTCATAAAGTAATTAACTATAATTAAATATTTTCGAAAAAAGATAATATAATATTTGGGATATTTAACATAAATATGCAAAAAAAAAAACTTTAGAGATATACTCGTTTGAATTTGATACAGCGATAATATGTCAATTGCATTTTTTTTATAATGGTAAACTTTAAAACATCATATTACCAAATAAAGTGAACCAATTTAAAAAAAAATAGTCACATATTAATCTTCAATGTTTTACTACTAATGAAATCGAATTTTCGTAAAAAGTATGTTTGGCAGTAGAATTTATGATCTACCCTATAGTGTGGCGGCTCGAAAACAACCGCGTTGTCTGAAGGGGGTATTTCAGATACCCCAAGAATTTCAAGTCAAAATATTGATGAATTCTTTATCAATATTTTGACTTTTTATTTAAATGGATTATTAGTTAGGTTTTTTAATTGTATTTTGTAAATTGAATGAAATAAATACATCAACCATTTTTCCATTCGCATATTTCAAATGACCTTGATCTATTTTCGGTTTGTTTTATACTGGAAATACCGGCAATCAAGAAATAAGCGATATAGGAAGGACTAGCGCACACGTCTTGTCTCATACAGCATGTTGTTTTATTATCTATGACTTTAATTTAACCTAATTTTTTAACCGATTATTATATAAATAGTTGTTCATGATATCTTATGGTCGATATTTTGTATTTTTTAACTAAACAATATGACGCGTAAATGACAGGCCCACTTGGCGATGTTTCGCCGCAGACTTAGCTCTCTCAGCACGTGTCACTCGCATGTTCCATTCGAACGTTTCACTCGCATCCGGTACATTGCGCCAAATGCGAGCGAGAAAAAACATCGCGCGCGTGGCAGCAGCAGCGAATATTGCTGTTATTATTTTTTTTTTCACAATTCGTGTGTTGTCGCGTTCCGGTATCAGACGTGGCGACGATAGCATTCTACGCAGATTCTACGCAGCAATGAGAAGCCAGGCCGCTATCCAGGTCAATTCAGTGACGTGTGTGCTACCGGAGGTGCCCCCAGCACCCAATCAGACCGTAAATTTAGTACGAATTGCCCCTAACCTCGTCTGATTATCATTGTTACAATCCGCGGATAGGTTGGCGACTTGACCCGTATTCGAAGAGCCAAGATAACCTGGAGAACGTCCGTCACTGTCATGACATCATGGTTGAGATGGAGGTGTCCTCCAGGTGGCAAAGATCCGCCTCAGGGTTAATAGGCCACCTAAATAAAAATAAATAAATAACAATTGCGAACAATAAAAAACAATGATTAATTATAGTATTTATTCTTAAGAATTTTTTAGACAAATGACAAAAGCTTATTCCAGAAAAATCAAAAACCTGGGGTACTCAATATACCCCATCAGCATGGCTAAGTAAATAAACTGAATAAAATATAAAGATAGAATAACAAAGAAGAAAATTGTCAGCTCTAACACCTTCTGACTAAACCTCCCTTCGATCTATTATAAAATCATCCCTTAATCCATTCAACATAATTATAAACATTTTTTTTATTTCAAAGCATGATGGGTTATAATTTAAAGATAAAATCACGATAAAATTATTCGATGTAAAAGAAGAAAAGCTACCTCAAAATCGATACTCAGGGTAGTAAAGGTCAAGGGTCAATTTCATATCCCCATAATAGAGTTATGATATATTCGTAACTTTCAACTATTAGAATAATTGAATAGCATTTTTTCATATAGTTTGAAAGCTTTGTGATAAAGATTACTATTTTTTATAATCAATTCATAAATGTAAATTATAGATATATTCCTAGTTCATTGAAAAAATAAACGAGGCTCGTTATATTTTCGTCATAATAAATCGACCATAAGAACGAAGTGAATAAGAACAGGGCTGTGCTCTAAAATAATAAAATAAATGAAAATTCAGACGAACATTAACTCTGGCACGCCTTTTTGCTGGGACATGGACACGATCGCTACTGTATGCGTGTCTTGCGGCGATTTGACTGTAAAACTGTGACATTTTTCAATTTATCTGCTTTAGCTTTCTAGTGAGTGGTTGTTAATTTAATGTAAGCAGTGTTTGTATACTGATTTTTAAATATTAAAACTGAATTGTCTCTAGTTTACTTGTAAAAATAAGTTAAAATCGCGGTCATGAATGTCAAGCGCACCGCGTTGTAGACCCAATTCGTGTGTACATGAGTGTCTTGCGCCCCGCGTTGAAATGATTAATGTGTGTTATCCGACGTAAAATGTCGGAAACTGATATAATTAAAAGAAGCATTCGTGGAAATAGACCCAAAATGTTTTTTAAGTTGACTTTTTATTTAAAATACGACATTTTAATATATGTACTTAATATAGATTTGCATAGCACGTGAATTTATGATATAATTCTCGCGATATTATGTATTTGCCTGTGCTATTTACAGTATTAATATAATAAATAAAGATTAGTAGTCAGATATGGAGATTCCTTTTCGTTTATGCACATTAAATATTTACAAATCGGGGAAAGATTATATCTGAATAAATTTATGAGACAATCTCAAGGGCAATTCTGTTTACTAATTGGAATTATATTGGAATAAATGAATAATTCAATATTAGATTGATCGAGTCCATTGATCTTCACATCTTTCACAACTTTATGAAAATGTAGGAAACAACGATTAATAAAATTATATTAGGCCATACTTTGGTAGATTAAATTATATTCTAGAGCTAGAGCCTTACGGTGGACCTTTGGATGTCGAAATTAAAATTAACTATTGTAATATAAAATCGACATATGTAAGGTTAAGATAACATTTGAACACAACTGAAGTGTATTAAGTATGTTTATTAACCGATCCGTCACGGCGGGTCGAAACCAACCGCGTCGTCCGAAGGGGGTCTAATTATAATGAAAAATATACCTCAAACGAGTCAAGATATTAATGAAATCTTCATCAATATCTAGACTTTTTCAGTTATTCAGGCTATATGCTTCATAATTTGTTCGATATTTTTGATTTTCTACTAATTAATATGGCGGATGAAAGACACGCACACTCGACGATGTCACGCCGCAGAATGAAACACACCGCCGTCTACCGCAACCACGACCGTCGAATTCCTACAACACAAAAAGTTTGTGACGTGTAGATATTTTATTAAAAGAGTTATTCGAAAAAAATCAAGAACATGGGGTCCCAAATTTACCCCATCGGTATATAGATTAAGCTAACCACAACTGAACTAAGTTCTTATTTAATTAATCGAGCCATGGAGTGAATAAGAGTCTAATAACCTGCCACCTCCGTAACCTAAAATATCATTTTTATATAAATGGAAGGCGATTTAGAATACATTCAACCCCGCTATAACGCCAAAATAGGGGGCACGCTATAGAAACCCGCTCTATAGAAGACTAGGCACCCATACAAAATTTAGGGTTAGGTTTTTTTTAATTGTATTTTGTAAAATTAACGAAATCAATACATTCTATTTTTAATGACCTTGTTCTATTCTTAGTTGAAAGCACTATAGAAGTATTCATATATTTTTTTAATATGATCTAAATAAAATTTACGAATCCATTAATGAATATTATAATAAGATGAAAAAATATATTTTTAATATAATTAAGCCATAACTAGATACAATAACCGTAACTGTGTTACGAGCGAAACGAATTATTAGAGCGCGATGAAAAAATATTGATAGCTAATTAATCAAGTTCTTGTTCTGAGAACCTTAAACTAGCGCCATAACCACAATTTTTCACAGTTAAAACAAACAATTTTTAAATCATAATCTCTAAGTGTACGCATTTAAATTTGAAACGTCATATTATTACCGCAAAGTACGTTACAAATTGACATTCATTACTCATAATATATTATACTTTTTACATAAATATTTATAAAGAAAATCTCGTCTCAAGTTTCAACACGAGTAAACATGATACTTGCTATAATACCATTGTATGGCTTGTGGATCGAATCTTTGAATGGCTAAGAGGTCCTTGGAAATTTTCTGTAATCCCATTCATCCATCGTCAAATGATAAAATAAAATAAATAAGATGGAACGTCACAATGAGCTTCTTAACACGCATCGCATGTCAGTCACCGGTGCCTGACATAGATTTTTACCCCGTGGCATGCACCGATGACTGACAGTTATTGATTTGAATAAATGGTCCACAAACTCCGTCAGTCTCCCATATTTTTACTTAGTAAATTCTAGTTTTAGCTATATTTTTGCATATGCAAATTATTCGCTTTCAGGACATAATTATGTAAATTTCTCTAGCGGTTAAATGTTTAAAAATTCACATCTAACATACTCTTCAGATATAGCACCTTGTGACGACTATTATGCTATTCTATCCTTCAAATTTTTTTTAACCACCGTCACGGCGGCTTGAAAACAACCGCGTCTTCCGAATGGGGTCTTTCAAGGACCCCAAGCATTTCAATGCAAGCTATTGATGAAACCTTTATAAATATCTTGACGTTATTATTTAAAATGAATTATTCTATGAATAAAAATAGTTATTTTTGATATGCTTCATAACTTGATCGATATTTTAGATTTTTTAACTAATCAATATGATGCGTAAATAACAACGCTAGCGACGAGGTCTCGATTCAGACTGAGCTATCGCAGCTTGTTTCACTCGCACTTTGCACATCGTACCGGATGCGAACGAGATAAAATATACCGCGCATGGTGACTTGATTGACTATATTTTTATTAAAAGAGTTATTCGAGAAAAATCAAAAACTTCGGATACCAAAGAGCTTGAATTTATTGCTTCCAGTAATTTCTAAACAAAAGGGATTAAAAACTCCTACCGGCAACAGGTCATAATAAATATAGTAAATCGTTTTAAAATAAAATTTTAATCCCATGTTTTACATTTTATTATGATTGACAGTTTTTGTCAAACATTTCCGTCGTTTTGTCGAACCAATGTCAATGTTATAAGTAACAAACTTACATCTGTTATATGACCTAATAAATTTCAGATGATAAGAAAAGACAATTTTAGCACTGTCTAATAATGTAATTGGCATCAATAAACAACTAAATTTATTCATTTATTTTAATATTTTAAAAAATATCACAGATATCATTTTAAACGTATTATTACATAATTTGCAAAATTTATTATTTCGGTAACTTTAAAAAATATTATTAACCTAGCCCTGCCGATGGGGTGTATTTGGGACCCCGAGTTTTTGATTTTTCCCGATTAACTCGAATAACTGTTAATATAAATCCTAGATGTTATAAACTTTTTGCACTTGTTTAAAAAGTCTAACGAATAAATATTATAAATAATTATTTATTGTCCGTAATTGTCCGTTTATTGTCCGTAATTACGAACAAAAATAAAAACAACAAGATACGTTTCTATTCACTCCATACCGGATGCGAGCGAGAAAAAACATGGCGCAAGTACGAGTGAAACCGTATTAGGAACATGTGTGGGGCGAGCCTTGAGAAGGCTAAGTGCCTTAATCGGCGACGAAACGTCGCCGTGTGCGCGCCATTTATGTGTCACATTAATTAGAAAAAATGAAGACTTAGGCTGATGTGGTTGGACTGTGTACAGAAAGATATTGCATCATTGAAACTTACCGGCGGCAGATCGAATAAAATGGAAAAGGGTGTTCGATGGGGCTGTTGATTATGCTGATTAATTAGTAGAAAAATTTGGTCGATATTTTGGATTTTTCTACTAATATATATCATGAATAACTATTTTTATTCATAGAATATTTTAATTTTTGAAAAGTATAAATCCTACATGTTTCAAACATTTTGTCTAAAAAAGTCCAAAGAATTAATATGAATAATAATTCACTTTTACTGTCCGCCATTGCATAAAAAAAATAAAAACAAGAATATAAGTTTTCATTAGCACGGATGCGGTGTTTTTTTATCGATCCTTACCGGATGCGAGCGAGAAAAAAACATCGTGCTGTGCAAGTGGTGAAATCACTTACATGTCATTAGTAAAAAAAAGTCCAAATTAACATTTTTTATACGATTTTGAAATAACACGGTCCGAAAAATATAATAAATACATATTTTTACTATACTTTTACATAAATTATTTATTCTAATCTTCTTTTTTTATACAGTTTTTTGTGGAACGTATTCATCGTGTAAAAAAAGAGTTTGGGGTCTATTTTCATACATTCATTTCATACAAAATAGACCCCATCGGCCATATGCGTTGGTTTTAAGCCGCCGTGACGGATCGGTTAAAATCTCTATGTTAATTTAAAAATAATGCGTTATTAATTTAACTTTTACACGGGGTCAATAATCTATATTCAAATGCAAATCCCACGCGCCAAAAAAAGAAACGCAGCGCCCAGGGCGACCTCTTGATTTTTGTACCGGAATTGATTACAACATTTCGCCATAAATTTTAATAAACATCGAGAGCGCACGGTGACGAAACGAATCGCGCCTTTTTTTATTAACATATTCCAATTAATTGGCATTTCAATTAGGCGAGCGCGAAAAACGATACGAATAATATGCGGCGAAAGTGAATCGCTAATAAAACGGCCGTTTGAATTCGAATCTAATCGAAACTGCATCCGTAACGTACAATTATCGAGGATGACACGCTCCGGACACTTCTAATTTAATTAAAAATAAACGCGTGTCAAAATTCGCAACAATAAGTATGAATTTGTTAATTAAAAATAATGATCGGCGTCGGATATCCCTGCAAGACGATTGGAATTATCAGTTTTCGCGAGTAATCGCCGCACAACCCCCGACTCGGGGCGGAAATTTAATTAGTTTGATTAATTGTCGATAATGCCAATTAACGCAATCGAGTGCTCGACTTTAATACAAATCTGAAAATAATACTCGCCTCGATATATTTTTAATATGGCGATTATTCAATTTAAAAAATAACCATAAACAACGACAACGTCAGATTTTTAAATAAAAAAAACATAAAATAACTAATACAGTGAAACACCATTTTTACGTGCCCGGATTTCACGTTTTCTCACTATTTGGGTTAAATATTTAGTCACTTTTTATTTTAGTACATTTAGTACCTTCTTTTACGTTTTGATTCCCGCAATTTACGATTAAAAAATTTAAAAATAATATAATGATCAAAATTGTTTGAAAAACAACTTTTAAGTTTAGATGCTATGATGGGAGCTAAGAAAAATAAATGCCCTGATTATCCAACTAATTTAACGCTGAGGAATATAAAATTAGCCTTCTTCCCTTCAAACTGTACTAGTGAACTGCAGCCATTAGACTTACTAAACACTAGTAGAGTATATTACGAGTTAAGAAACATTAATAGAAGATATTACGGACTTCGACATCTGAAGTTATGGATATCGATGATATTGTGTCACATCTACGAAAATATATCAGATGAAGAATTATCTGATGAAGAAGCGATGGATCTCTTCTTCATCAGATAATTATTCATCGAATTCATCCAATTCCAATAAAAAAGATGCTATGAAAACGTACAAGACGAAACTTTCTTATTGATTTGTAAGGTAGAAAGAGCTGTAGACTAGTACAAAAATATGTATCAAACTGATTTGCTTGATTATCTAAATAAAAAATATTTTTCAATTTAAAGTGTTTTTTATCTAACCCGGAATCTGCGTTTTCCCTCCAATTACGTTTTTTTTATTGGGTAAAAACAGGGTTTCATTGTATACATTTACCATTATTTTTCGCTACGGTTTTCGGTTACGGTTCAATTAAACAATAGTTTTTGGTTTTAAAATTCAACGAAGGATAGATGGCATTACATTAACTAATTACAACGCGCAAAACTACCTACATACTTATTTTTTATTAAATCCAACGGCATCGGCCGATGGGGTCTCCTTCTTCTTTAGTCGGTACCCTCTGAGGATCGTGACCATTTTAATGCCGAATCTCTTGCGTCCTTGTACGTTTCCAAGCACGACAAGCTTCTCCAGGCTTTCGTTTCTTCGAACGAGCTGCCCCAGGTATCGCAGAATCTTTTTAAGACATGTGGTTGAAAATCGATCGTCTATTTCGTTTCCTTTTTCTGTTAGGAAGGACTTGTTTGTGATTCTTAGCAGGCGTCGCTAGCACCACATTTCTAAGACGTCCATTTTCCTTCCACATTTTTCCTTTATGCTTCATGTTTCTACGCTTTTTCTAAACGCGTGAGTCAAGATATTGATGAATTCTTTATCTTGCACATGCGCGATATTTTTCTTGCTCGCATCCGGTATGGAGCGAATAGAAACGCATATTGTTTTTATTTTTTTCGCAATACCGGACAATAAAGATCATCGATTATTTATAATATTTTTTCTTTAGACTTTTTAGACAAATACAAGTGTGACGTGTAAGATTTATATTAAAAGAGTTATTCAATTTTATTATCCTTTCAAAATGCTAAAATATATTTGTATTGTCTAATCTTCCTATTTGAATAGAATTATTTTATATTTGTTCTATGTTGTTTAGGCCTGTTGAAGTCTATCTGGGAATGGAAAGTGGTCTGTATAGGGAATCTGAGTATCTCTAATGCTAATTCTTGCTCCTTTAAAAATCCTCTACGTCGTGAACCTATTCATAGGACGCCCTATGAAAAGGTAGAACGTTGCTTGCAATTGTCAATGTGATTAAAAATTACTTTTCTAAAAATCTGGAATTTCAGGTTCAATTTCGGTATTCAAGTATCTATCAAAATATGTTTCTTCTTTTGTATTTTCAGGATTCATATTTATCGATATTGATGGTCTCCGTGTAGGAGCTGCCGATTTGCACGATATATTTTGACAGAACGAATCTACCGATCGTACCTTATTCTTTCTGCTGATGTCATCGGAGCAACATGTAAAATAATTGCCATAATTTTTTGCATTATCGATTCTTAAAATGCTGCCAGTGAGATCCTCGGGCGTCGTAATTAATATGGCGAAGAATACAAGCAGGACTCGCAAGTCGCAACGCCTCGGGGGTATGATCGATCCTGTGAGCCGAGGCGTTTGCGAGACCCCCCGTTGCGAGCAGCTGTGGACCACTCACCGAGATGAGCCGCAGCCACTCGCCAGATTATCTTGGCGCACCCAGGGACGACGGAAAACTTTCAAACTTGTTGATATCCAGACGAAATTAATTATTAATCGACTGGATTCGAAATCAAGGCAGATGTGTCGTACTGTGCGCGTGCGCAGTAGCCCCGCGCGATATGATCCCGGACGACCCCTCGCCGCTCCCCCTCGGACACCTATCCCAGTTTAATTAGCAGCGTGAGGTAGCAGCCCTCGAGCGGACGTTGCCGATAAATCAACCGCGCTGCGGCCGAGTGCAGTTTTACATGCACCGTGCGCAGCGTGGGTGGATGTGTGTTGGATTTAATTAAACCTATTTTGCAAGATGTCGGTAAATCATTTTAATGACTGTGCACGCCACGGGCATTAGCAAAAGCGGCTTTCGGCGACCGCTCTCGAGCCATGTCAAAATTTAGTACAACAGCATCGGTTGCGGCCTGCGGAGGTCTCGGATTTTATGAGGTCTCGGGATTATAAACAACACCTCCTTTCGAAATTGATTGCATCTAATATAAATTAAACATAATTTAATTAGTAAAAATAGTTAAGACATTTGCGAAACACGCTCAGCACTTTACACCTTAATACGGGGTTCAGGTAGACCCCCTATGGAAGTTTGAAAGGGTATATAGCAGGGGTGAGCAACCCGTACGCATACAGCCCGCCACACTTTCTCGTGCGGCTCAATTGTCTCATTGTAACCTAGACGTAATCATAATATTTTTCCACATATATCTTTCGAGGTTTATTTAATAATATTTCTATATCCTAATTTCTATAACCTAGCCGTGCCGATTAGGACCCCAAATTGACAAGCGTGACATCGTCGCGTGTGCGTGTCATTTATGCGTCATATTAATTAGTAGACAAATCTAAAACATCGACAATATTAACAATATCAACAACAAGTGTTTGGGGTCTTTTTTCCTATAAATAGACCCCCTTCGAACTACACGGATGGTTTCACGCTATTTTGACGGATCGGTTAATGAATGTTTTATTTCTATAATTTTTATACTAAGTTTATTTTGCTAATAAAGGTATAATTTGAGTTCATCATTCGGTGTTTGTATTATCATAAATTTTCTGGTTCAACTTTTTTAAATTTGTAGCTGGCCCACTGTATAAAAGGTCGCTCATCCCTGGTCCATAGTATTCCGGGGGTCTATTAAAGGACGATAATATTTTTTTCTACTTTTATTTGAACTAACATTATCGCTAAATCATCTGATGTTGAACTATCAATGGTGAGAAGGATTTTTTTCCAAAATTTGAACGAACACCTTCTTTCACATTTGTATTTGTGCATTAACCTAGCCGTGCCGATGGGGTATATTTGGGACCTCAAGTTTTTGATTTTTCACGAATAACTCTTTAATATAAAGCCTAGTCGTCTAGAAAGTCTAAAGAATAAATATTATATATAATCAATGACCTTTATTGTCCGCAATTGCAATAAAAAAATAAAAACAATAATATCGCTCCGTACCAAATGCGAGCGAGAAAAAACATGAGCTCTGTGGCGCGTGAGTCAAGATATTGATGAATTCTTCATTAATCTCTTGACATAAAATGCTTGAGGTCTATTGTCATACATTAATTTCATACTAAATACCCCATCGGCCGACGTCGTTAGTTTCGAGCCACCGTGACGGATCGGTTAAAGCAATAAACACAATTAAAGCGAAGTATTAGAATCAACGCTTTTTTGTTCAATTATGCGAAAGTAATGAAGAACTTTAAAATAATTTAATACTACAGAAGTTCATTCGTTGTTGAAAGGAAATAATTGTTTGCAACGTTTCATTGAAATCTTTAATTATGTAATTGATACAAATTTAATCAAAAACTTTAATACAATTTCCATTCAAAATAATTGTTGTGATTTTTGATATTCTAAGATGGATGCGTGCAAAGACCTGTGTGCAAAGACCAACGTCAGTGTGTGCATCACTGCTGTATATTGGGGTCTATGAAGAAAATAATTTAATTAAAAGGGGTCTATGTAGGGAAAATATTGGAAACCCCCACTTAAACATCAATCGACGGCTGAAGAGGTAGTATTTATTTTATTAGGAATGTTGAATGATGAAAAACGTGCTAATGATTTCGTGTGTAATTGATTTTTTAGACTGAAAATTTATAATTATTGACATAATTGATTGGGGGGTTTCTTTCTTCTTTCACTTTGTGAAACAAAGCATAAATCAAGGTTCCCGTCGGAGGCGGCTCGTATATAATAACAATAATAAGGTCGGTCTGGTGAACTTCTTCAGCCGCCGTGGCAAATTGGCCTAATAGTTATATATGGCGTGGCAGGTGAATCCGAACAATCGAGAGTGGAATAATAGGTAAGTGATTTCCCTCAAGTGTGATGTAACGAAGGAAGCTGGGTCGGCTGCAAAGGCAGAAGGAAGCTGGCGGGCTACTGCACTAAGGGTCATTATCGCTAACAAGCACTCCTCGCTACCCAGCGTTTGACAAACACTTGGATAATTGACAATGACAAGTGCCGAACGAGCGGCCACGGAAACTGCTGAGCTGTGTTAGCCGTCACGGATCGACGTGGCCTTTGGCGGACGTGTGCACACTGGTTGGAAAAATTAACAAAAAATAATAGATTTATTTAATTATATTAACATTGCAATTAAAAATACTAATTGCATTGCATGCACATGATATTAAAACTTCACTTTAAAACGTGTTATAGAAATTATATTTAAAGATTGGCGATGAAAAATTTTTAATCCATTAACACTTTAACATCCGCTTATGCCACGTTGGCGTCCTCTCTCAGCCAACTGTTATCTACCGCTATCACTATATATAACGAAGAAATTGGCACTAGAAAAGCCGCGTTAATGAAATCAAAGGCAACTATACAAAATTTGAGAATTTTTAAATTTACGTTTAAGGAGGGACTATTGAATTGTTATAGCAGAGAGCGTTATATGGGGCCTTACTACTAGATTTATTTTAAAATATATATATATTAATTTGTGCCAGAGCTTTTTCCTTTCTTTAAGTCTTTAAGATCTCAATATTGGCAAGTGGTCATCCTTTCGTGATTTTAATATCTTTGGAAATATACAGAAGCACAGAGGGACATGCCGAATATATAGGCTGAAGCATCGTAACTGTTTCGTTATAAAATTCGTAAAAAAATCTTTTCGAATTTTCCATTTGTCCACAAGTAAAAAAAACACTGGTAAATATATCCGGCGTTTATATAATAACATCCGGCATCTGTGTGCAGAGTTTCAGTTATCGGCCATGTACGTTTGGTGTGGTTGAAAAAACGAACTACGGACAATCACTTATATTGTTATTTATTATTTAATGTCGATTTTGAGAAATGTTATTCATTTTATTAAATAATTATTTATATTTTTAAATTATTCCCTCTTGGCGCCCCGGCGCCTGTGTGCTCCGCACAATTTAGTCAATTGAACGACGCGCCAATGTCCGTGATCTTTTACCTTCAGATAGGACATATGCATCCTACGGATTTCAACGACAATCCATATACCATGGACACTGCGCATCGAACGCACCAACACGACCGATGGATCCACGGCCGCTGCAAGATACGAGGACGTTAGAGTTAATTTGAAAGTCAATATAACGATGCTCGTTATCCGTTACCGTGAAAGCTCTCTTGTTAGCGACTAAACTATCGAAGCATTCTTAAAGGGTATCTGTCCTCTCAAAGTTGACACATCATTAGCGCCGGGGCCCCACTGCGGCGGGGGCCCTTTTGAAGAATGGCTCCGCAGAGGAACAACGAGAATCAACGGGGCAGGGGAGGAGGTGGCGCGGCCAAATTGCGCGCGAAAAACTCCAAGATGCTGCTGCGATCCAAATCCGCATTTCCATAATAATAATTCGAGTTACGTCACTTAACGAGGTGGTGGGGTGCGGAGGGGGGTTGCCGGCTCGCTGATTGCCGACTGAATGGGACCTAACGAGGGTCACGGTGACCCGGGCCCGCGCTCATCATCAGCCAGCATTCTGCTCCTCAATTGCTATTAATTATGTCTTTAACGAGCGTTATACATTTTTTTGTACACCGATCGATGAACCGAATCCTCCCCGATCCGATTCTGCGGCCAAAAGCGTCGCATATGAATGCCACATGTGCGCATACACGCGTCGGAATAGTCAGCCGAGTCAATTAGAGTCAGTCTCAGTCAAAGGCGCCTTTTAAAGGTCTCTTTTATGGGGAGACCCTTAGAGCGGCGCCCTTCGCTGATCATTACTCGAACGTGTTTAGAAAGAGTTGCATCATTACGTTCCACAAATGAAGTCCCTTGTGGAGCTCCTGCCTCGCACTGATGAGGTCAGGGGTGCGGAGTGGCGGTCGGGGATTTGGGGGCGTGGGGGTAAACGGGGAGCCAGATTTGTGCAGACCGGCAATCGCCAACATCCGATATGGGAAGCGAGATCTAATCGAATATTGTTTAATTCTTGCAAATGCGGGACTCCGGATAGTGCGGACCTTGACCCGGATAGTAAACGAAGGTCCTCATGCCGATGTAGGTCGCATGATGCAGCGATGTATTACTCTGATACGTCCCACTAAATTAACGAATTATTGCTAAAAAATATGAATATTAAAATTTCGCGTCTACCCCTGATTGGATGCAAAATGAAAAATATAAAAATCACAGCGCCACACAAATTGGATGCCTAGTTTACTTTTTTCCATCGCGGTAGAAGGATGTGGTGTGCGCAAGATGAAGTTATCTCCTAGCTCGTTAGCGAACACCCTAGCCCACATACACCTAAACGCTTCTACAAGCTTAATGACCAGCATCCATCGCCTCGTTACCAATACAAACTGAATACCCTTCGAATACATCAGGGATTTTGAAATCAGGATTGAATATAAAAAAATATATATTTTATTGATTCTACATATTTCATATGTACAAGGATTGATATAAAAAAATACGTTTTTTCGAATATGTGAAAAGAGTTCATGTCCAAAAACATTATTGTTTTGTTCTCCCAGATATCATATCCACCAAACATGGCTACCTGTGACTTATTCTTAAAAATGAAAACAAAAAATAACGGGAAAGAACGTCAAATATTACAACTACAATTTATTTTACCAACAGAAAACCTTCTGAAAAATTAATAAAGAAAGCAAACCTTTCCCAGTTTTTAAAAAGTTGCCAAAAGCTGTTCGAACCGTTTGCGATTACGTTTCAATTAAAACGTATATATCGGTTCGGTTTGGGTTTTAGTTCCGGAGTAAATCGCGGTTAATTTCAGTTTTAGGTTCAGCTCTGATTGAGTGTTTTAATAAACTTTAAAATTAACTTTCCACCAGAAAAGGCCGTTTTAACACTAACTTGCTGTTGCCGGAGCTCCCAAAACCACAATGCAAACTATTTTTTGTCTCAAAAATCTAAAATATGTTTTTTTTGTCTAATTATTAGTTAATAGATGTTCTGTATTTACGTATTCCTAGCTTTTCAAAAAAATACTCGACGTCGTCTACCTTTTCATTGGACATATTAACCTTTTCCACTCTGAGAATTTTTGGTCGAATCTCTGTTCTTTGCTAAAAAAATCTTTTAGGCCAATACGTCTGGTCAAAAGAGTTATTCAAGAAAAATCAAAACTTGCTGTCCTAAATAGACCCCTTCGGCACGGCGAGGTAATAGAAATAGTATTAAAAAAACGGCGAAAGTATACGATTACGCCTATGGTACAATGAGGCTGCGGGACACTGTAGGAATTTAAACTGTAGGAAAGAAAGTTAAAATGAAAAATCTTCGAAGGGCCGCATGAGAAAGTGTGGCGGCCGCGGGTTGCTCACCCCTGGTTTAAACCGATATTTTTTCAGTTCAGTTCCGGGTTCCGTTCTGACCAAATTTTTTTGTCTCTCTTCAAACGTCTGTTTTGCCAGCTAGTGGCGCGCCGAGAGTGTCCGGCGTCTGTGTGCAAAGCTTCAATTATAGCCTTTGTACTTCTGGTGTGCTTGTAAAAACGAAATACGAGCAATTACTTATGTATATACTATATTATTTAATGTTGATTTTAAGAAATTTTGTTTGGTTTTGAAAAAATATTGGCGTTCCGGCGCCTGTGTGCGGCGCACAATTTAGCCATATGAACGGCGCGCCACTGTTGCCAGCTTCAGTGTTGTTAATCAGTCCATGCAACGTGTCAACCTCCCGAAACACTGAGAATAATGAGATTACATCCTTGCATGGGTCCCGAAGACGTCGTTACTTGCGCCGTGTCGCTAATTGGGGTAACCCTCAAAGGCACACGCCGCGTTCCACCAACTCAACCGACTCCACCAATTCCGACCAATTGTTCGACCGGCAAAACTTGAAATCGTTCGACGCCACGCTAATTGGGAGGGGCGCCTCATTATCCTGTACCACCCACCCCTCGTGACTTGAAATGAAATAAAATAAATAAAAAAAAGTGAAAAGTGGAGGCCCCCAGGTAGTGAATGGGACGTAATGATCACAATTTGGCCGCACTAATTGCGACAGACCCGAGTAAACATTCCAAATTGCGTCACCCGTTTCCTGCACGATCACAATACTTTTGTAAAATTGTTTCAGATTGCGCGTCTCGCACCTCGCCCTCGGCTCATCCGACGATTGTGTTGATGGTTGGCGCCCTGATTACCCGTTCAGACCACGTGTTGCCCCCGGCCCGGCTCCCTAACCCCAAAACGCCCGACGCCCCCGTGGGGTCCGTTTTGGAAGCGGGGGTCTTCGGTGACGCATCGCGGGGATAACCTGTCTGTCAGGATGATTCGTCGCAATTTCACTTATATAAAAGCTAAATTAAATTCGTCTTTTTACATACCTAGGACCATTCCCCCTGCGACATTATTAAATTCGTCTGAATAAGTATGACGCAATCTGACACAAAATAGTAGACAAATTGAAAAAATATAAAACACATTTCAAACCGATTCAAATACCGTTATAATGATAAAACCATGAAGAGGTAAAATTCTAAGATATACAGTTGACACACAAAATAGAAGATACATTGAATCGAATTTTATACGATTTCTTATTTTTATTCTTTACATATCTTATTATAGCCGTGTTTAACAAAAAAAACCATTGTAAAAGTAAACGATTAAAAATGTCTTTATGCGCACATGTTATTTCAATGACGCGAAAAAATTAACAGTTGTACTTTTTACATATAAAATTAAAATATACGTCTACTTAGACACAAAAAATGGTTAAAATATAATACAACAAAAAAACATTTTAAATAATTATCCTTTTTTTGCTGTGAGAAATGTAAGGAATATAATTAATTTTCATTTTTATTATACCATTTGAGTAAATCATTTAATTTTGCATTTAAAATAAATTAAATATTAATATTAATGTTAACAAGTTGAAGAACAAGGATTGCATTTTTATTTCTGACTTTCGGTAATTATTTACTTTGAAATAATTTACCAAATTATAATGAATGCATTTTAGAGTATATTCAGTCCTCGACTTTACAAAAACAGTGAATATTGCATGCTACACTTTAATTATGAACAAAATAAAATGGGTAAAAGACAATTAATACCGGACCTCAAAGGGATCAGGGAAAAAATGTTTTAATCTCAAAAAAAATATAATAAAATACAATTGAATAGGTCGCATTGGGGTTAACGCCTTAAACGGCAAAGAATTTTATTCCAGGCGTCGAGTAATCAATTAAAGCGTGTCCTTCTCTTAAAAACATTCTTCGAGGACAGAAAAAAAATTGTTTTCGTCATTCCACGGCACAAATAAATTACGAGATTGCCAGACAATTCAAAGGTCCCACCGAAGTAAGCGCATTTTTATAGCGCGGGATTATTCAAATACATTTTTTTCACAATCAAAATATGAGGGCATTATTTTTTTTTCGAAAAATCCCCCCATATATACACGGGGTAAAAATACAAATTCAATTACGTCCTTATTTAAGTCCAATGGCCACAATCAAGGGCTTGTAATGCACGAGTGGGGATCGGTATCCCGGCGGATCAGCTCTATTCAATTAGGCTTATTGCGTGTCTAATTCGTAAGAATGTCGGGGGGGACTCCCCGAGCCCCCCGAACTACGGATACTACATTATTTATTTGACTGAAAATAAAAATTATTCCAGCCGAGTCCGCGCAACGCAATACAATAGATCATTAATTCCCCATACAAAATTTATGCATCCATTGACGACTCTATTTCGCTCGCAAATCTCGTATTGATCATTTCGGCTTCCATTCAAACTGATAAATTGCATGTGCTTGTAAAATTTAATATTTTCAATAGGTTGTTACGTGCGTAATTGTCGGTAAAATCCCGTCAAAAAATACACAAAGTAATTTTCGTCTCGAGAACAGAATCGTTAAAAACTTGTCCAACACAAAGTATAATGATCATTATTTTACAAAATATTTTTTACATCAACATCCCGTATACGCTATATCATTGGCGTTTTACAATAATAATTTACAAATATATTAAGTCATTGTAAGTATCGAGGATTACATCTCACTCAATCAAACATCAATCAACGTCAGGGCTTCTCAATATTTTTTTCACAATAAAAAATGAATAATTGATTTCCGCAGTAGTCATTGTGTATCGTATAACTATTCTCTATTTACACGCTAGATTGGCCCCACTAAAAATCGTGTAAAAAATAGTATTTTTAATTTTTTTAACAGTATAATTTCATTTTTTTATTTTAACTTTTATACGTACTCGAGCGTCGAATGGGTTAAATAAATTTGTCGCTAATCCCATTATATTCATTAGGACAAAGCACGTTTTCTTTGGCCTTTTAATCAAATATTGAAATTGAATTGGGGCCAATCGGCCGTCGGGCCCGTCGTCTCGCGTCCCAGTCTCCTCATCTTGATGGTCCAATAAAGCGAAGGGGACAATAAAAACGGTAGTCCGAGATTTATCTGCAGGCCTCACTTACATTAACTGATTGAACGAATGCGACAAATTGTCGGGTCCTTCGAAAATATAATAAAAACTCACGCGACCCGCTAGATTTATCGCCAATCCGGCTAATTACGACGAATTAACACGCAAAATTCGAATAAAAACGCGCACACGGGGATCGCATTAATATATAATAAAACAGTCGTCCGACAATAACGTTTTAATTAAACGGCATTCGATTTTAATTGGTATTACGCGGCAACTATTCGCAGTCGATTTTTAAAAGCAATCCGATTGAATAATGATTTATTAGCAATTTTAATGTGTTAAACGTTATCCGATTTGATTTATAACGCTTCGTAATATTGCATCGCATTAATTAAATACGCTTTGGGTTTTTTTTTTTTAATAACTGTAATTAAAATCGGTTTTTTAATGGGATTATAGAACATTGTTTGGTTTGGCTTCCCGCAGAGGGGAATTAATGGAATACGATCCTTTAAAAGACTTTGAAAATAATAGACAAATTGCGGCGTATGCATATAAAATTTTATGCCGCGATATAAAATTTAGTTATTCTTTGCAAACATAACAAAGGCGTCGTTATTACATGTCCCACATAGTTTTATTTATATAAAATATGGAATATTTATGTGTCGTAAAGTGTATACATATTTTAATACCGTTTTGTCTGTTAAAGTCCGCAATAAAGCTGCGGATCTCTTATTTATATAGTATGTCAAACGCGTATGTGCGCATCAGCTGTTCGGTCCCGATTCGGCTGTTATTATTTTAAAAACCTGTTATGTTCCTATACATATTTATGACGGACACATTGTTGTCGTAATTTATGTGTAAAAAAATGTATTAGCTTACCCTTTTAGTGCGAAGCGGTCGCGAAACGTTTCTCCCCCGCCGCGTGCAATACAACGCAACACTGCACCATTAATTATGTTTGGAGCTAATTATCACTGGATGCGAACGAGTGTCGGTATTTTCACCAAAAAAGAACGTCAAAGGTTAACTCTCGACACCTGGCGACGAGCGGCGGGGAGACCACCTGGCGCCGCAGCACATCACAACAACAAACACAACAATCGGTATCGAATCGCGTCGCGGACGAAAAACGGTGCGTTTCTCTGAATCAACAGTGTGTTTTGAAAAATAAAATGTTGAGATGCCCTGTCAACGCGCGAGAATCAATTAGCCGCGGGGCGAGGGGCGGCGGAGGGCGTGTCACTCGCGCATGAATTAGTCGCGATGAATGAAACGTGCATGAATGAACCGCGCGATTATCGTAAGATTGTTGCGGCGAGTCGCAGACGGAGAGCGCGCGAACACGTCCGGGCGGCGCGGAAACTGTTCCGCGACTGAGGACGAGGCCCGCGAGCCGCCCCCACCCTCCGTCGCCGCTCCGCCCCCAGCCCCCGCCCCCGCCCCCTCGTCGCGAGATAATTACGCTTTTCCCGCCACTCGGATTTTTAATTACATCCCGGCGTCGCGGCGTAACGGGGTGATCGCAGGATATTATTATAATGAGGTGTTTACACCCGAAACAAGCGCTTCCCAAATGTTGCTTTTACCGGGAAATGGCCGATTCGCGTTTATCCGGCTTTGCACCGCGAAAATGCGTCGCGCATTGCTCAATCGAATGAAATGGCGCCGGTAATTTATTAATTAGTCGTGTGCGATAGTATCTCGCGGGAGAAACGTTCTTCTGGCGAATAATTTCCATTATTGTTCTAAAACTCTCTTGGATCATTATCGGAGAGCGAGCGAAAGTAAATCTTTACTTATGCACATGTTTGACATATAATTATAAATTGTGTATAAAAAAAATATCAAATGTGTATTTGTATTATATATTTAGCGACAAATTAAATCCGACTTGAATTATAAAATTAATCGATCCCTCACGGCTCACTATGAGCCGTGAGGGATCAATAACCACTAATTGCACATTATTATCATATGTACTATAATAAAGCCCATTCTATCTTTGTTTATTAATATATGAATATATATCAATTTATCCCCCCACTCGCCTACCCTCCTTCCCCCGGCGGCACCATCATAGCCGCGGGCAAACCAGCGACCAGATGAGTCAATCCAAACAATTACCCACAATGAACGGTTTTATTCATGCCCCAATTTATATCGCTATTTAACTTGTACCATGTTAATTACTTTAGATATTTTGATCGCCTTCAAATCGATCGAAGACAAAGCG
>JAGXCT010036236.1:0-24004 GCA_022495035.1 Philopotamus ludificatus
TTTGTAAAAAGGTGCATTTGATTTGTAAAAAGTTGTATTTGATTTGAAAAAGGGTACATTTGTTTTATAAAGGGATGCATTTGATTTGAAAACGGATGCATTTGATTTGAAAAAGGGTGTATTTGACGTGAAAAAACTGTATAATGTGTAACGGTAGGCCCATTTCTTCTAGCACCTACCACAACCAATTCCAATTTACACAATTAAACGCCTTTTTTGTCTATGACACATCACCACTTGTATGTTGAACTCTCTGCTCTTCTCTATAATTTGGCGGATATTGAGAATTTGCTTTTGAGTTTCTTTTCCACTTATGAAGCCAGTCTGATCTTGAGGTATTCGTCAATCAGTGTGATGTTTCAGACGTCGATTACCGATGTGCAGTAGAATTTTTCTTACATTAATGAAATTGTTTGATAATTTTCACATTTCTTTGTAGATCTTTTTTGTGTATTGGAATAAAAACTCTGACCATTTTTTTGAGATCCAAATTTTATTATATATTTGACATAGAAGCTTTGCCCTTCTTCTCCCAGTTCCATTATTAATTCAGCACAAATACCTTCATTACCGGGAGATTTGTTGTTTTTCAGTGCATTTTTATTTCATTTATCATAATATCTGGTTCTCGTTCATATTGCTATATTTATTTATATTTTTATTGACACATGATTTTTTTTTATAATATCTTTTTTTAGGAGGATTACTCTTTAGATATTTATATATCTAAAGAGTAATCCTCCTTTTCGGAATAAATCTTGATTCAATTTAGTTTGCGTGACTTTCAATATCTAAATGTTTGTTGAGTTTTCTATATGTTTCACGTTCTTCTTGTGACTTTATTACTCTTAGTTTTATTGATTTTCTCTTTTCGATTTACTTTCATGTCATTGGTAGTCCAAATTTTTTTATTTCCTACTCTTGACTTTTAGTTTCCTTTAACTTTTAATTAAAATATCATGCTGTATATATTCTGCGTTGTTTTCACTAAATATGCTGATTTGTTGCCGGGTCATGGAACAAAAGGTGTTTTATAGAAAATTTGAATTTAAAATGAGCGAATGGGAAAAATCACAGATTCAGTTAAACAGTCAAGGCAAACTTCTAATTGATTTCGAAATCAAAATTTCTGGAATAGATCTCAACCCTTTGCATTTGGAAAAATTATTGAAAAAAAATCGGTTTCCGCTAATGGAATTTCTGTTTATCTTAAGAGCGAGCTCATGAATAATTCCGTCGGTTAATGTGGCGCGTAAGTTTAGGGGTTTCTTTGCCCGAGTGTTGCTTACATTATGAAAGAAAGCCGTTAAATAATTCATACACAATCAATATGAAAAAGGTGAAGATGGGGAGAGGCTTTGAATTCACGACCTGCCCCATGACACACAGGTGCCATCAAAGGATTGTTCCCACAATAATTAATATCGAGGCTATTCCCGTGTCCGATATCAGAATACACAGCATTGACATGTGATTATATGATATGTATGTCGTTGGGTGGAAAATTACCGTATTTACGTTGTGTTTTTGTATATGCTGGCCGTTTGAACATACTTACCGCAAGGGGCTGATCGATATTGATATATACGATGATTTGGTGTGACCTTATACCAAATTATGGGATATGGTTTCAATGCGTTAAAGACCCGCAAAATAATAATATTTGGGACTTAATCAAAAAAGTTTTCTTTCTTAATGATTACTTTTTTTTTATTTAAATCATAAAATCAGGGTTAAATAATTTTGAATTTGATATCCAAATATTATATTTTATAGCATTAAAAAAAATAGGTCAAGTCGTAAATAAGTTTCATATTTTATTTAGATTTATTTTTCTCTTTGTGATTAATCTATTATGTATATATCAATCACTATTATATGGTTGAGCCATAAGTTTCAGCGTATTTTTGCATAGATTATGATTTTTTCCAACCAACTGTATTAACATCCGTGCTAAATGTTGGTTTGTATTATATGAATGAGGGTTTCTTCTAACAAATTCTTCAGCGGTTGGAGTAAACCATGGTTTACCAAACTTTTTAGCCCCACCGCACAATGGGGTGGATCATGAATTCTACTGCCAAAAAACCCTAACTTGTTTTTCATTTGAGCTAGACGTATGGAATTTAAATGAATATATATTTTATAATAGTTTTTACGAAAATGAAAAATATATTAACTTAATTCTGAACTTTTTAGGGTCTTTTAATTATTTTGTAAATATATAATATACTCTTTAATATGGTATATAAAAAAAAATATGCAATAAAAAAATCTAATGATATACTCGTCTGAATTTGATACTACGATCATATATCAATTGCATTTTTGATAATGGTATACTTTAAAACCTTATATTACCAAACAAAGTAAACTAATATTAATAAAAAAAGCTGTCACATATTAAATTTAAATGTTTTAAATATTATTTGTCATTCTACTTAGATCCAATTTTCTTAGAAAGCATTTTTTGCAGTAGAATTCATAATCCACCCCGTGGGACCCCAGAAATTTTAACAGCTTAATTAGTAGAAAATCTTTTTTTTATTGATAATGATCCTTTCAACCGAAAATTGTTGATGTTTGATCAAAAGCTAATTATTTCATTTATAAAAAACTTATCCACATTGTATTGCTTTTCTCTTTCGTATTTTTTATTAGTTTATCCCGACGGTAAAATATTTTTTATTGATAACTCAGCCCCTCCCTAGTTGACGTCTAAATGCCAAGAGCCCTGATACATCGTTTTTTTTTAAGGGAGCTACGCATTTGCCTATATATACACATACATCCTAAATTATCTCATTGACATTGAAAATTTACATCTATTTTCGTCAGATATTGTTAATTTTTAAATGCTTTAATTATTGAAATAAAAAAATTACAAAGGTAAAATTAAAATGCAGAATTTAAATTTTAAATGAATATTCAACCGGAAAATCATAAATATGTTTTTTCTATAAGGAACCTTACCACCTGAATCAGCTCCAAATTCTTCTAGACCCACCAACCCTTCTTTGAAGGCTTCATCGACTATTGAGGGGCGGTACTGCCCCCTTTGGGTGCCGATGGACTAAACGGAGTTTAAAAAAAAATATTTAATACTTTAACTTTTGTAACAAAAAACATTTTGTGATGTCTACGTCAGAGGTAATTTGTGTCAGTGTTTAGAACAGTCAAATAAAATTTGGGAATTTATCAATAGCTGATGCATTTCGTAGAGTTTTTCATGATTTTTTTACGCGAAACGTGTGTATCTGCAATAATCGTCACTTAATTTTAACAACTCGTGATGGATTAATCCTTAATAAAATCCTACAATAAACAAAAAAAACACCTTCTTTATATTAATGTTTGCTTTAGAAACGGGTAGGGGTTAATCCTTATCAAGCCATTGTCTTTTCCGGATCCATTTTTCATCACCTATTTAAAAAAAGGCTCGATTATTTCGCGTGAGAGCCGAGTTCACTTGTTGACTTTCCCTAATTTGTATAGATTTTGCTCCGATATTACCTTTAAAAGGTCGTCATTAAAGTCAAAAGGGCGACCCGCCCTCGATTGGTCATTCAAGGTCATATTTACAAAACGAAATTTGGCAATAAAAATCGGTTATTAGCCCTTCACTGTACACCCTGTAAATTTTTAAATCACCATGGCGTTATTATCTTGTTAAAATTCCACAAGCATCAAAATAAGCACTTTTTGAGTCTCCATTTTAAGGTTAAAAATACTACTTTAATATAATTTGCACTACAGATCATATGTCAAGGAACTTACAAAACCCTTATCTATTATTTAATCAAAGAGAAAACTTGTTAGTCCCATTGGAACGTTTTTATTATTTTTTGGAATAGCAGACTATAAAGAATAATGATTATTTATTATATTTATACTTAAACATTTTAAGACAAATACAAAAAAATGTGACTGGATGTAGGATTTATATTAATAGAGTTATTCGAGAAAAATAAAAAAAATAGGGTCCCGAGTAGAACCTATTAGCACGGCTAGGTTAAAAAGGTCATGTCCGGCGTATATGGAGACTGAGATAGCTTAGCGTTGTTGTAATAGATGAGAAATTCTTTACACTTTTCGCTACAACTAACTTCCTTTCTTAACATTTTTTTTAAAGCATATTAGAGCACATATAGTACATAAAAATCTGGTCTATGTTAAAATACGTTAGAGATGCAATTTTTTTTAAAAAATCTGCATATTTTTTAATCAAACCGCATACATTTGCAAATAAATAATTTATATCAAGTTATTGCCGAGAAAATGAGAAAAGTAGTTAATATAAAAGTTTGCGGACTTAACGCTGTATATTATAAAATTATTTTTATGATGTTTTAACTTGAGCTTTTACAGTGTATTAATTAAACCCGAGCAAGCCATAAAAATGTCTATTGCGCTGTTTTATAAATACCGTTTTTTCTACCGGGATTATAAACGACATTATGAAAATTCCCTAAGTTTCGAGTTTCCCTCGTTAATTTTCCCGATATCGATTATCGTTTAGACGGTAGGCGGAAAAGTTTTTTTTTGTTCCACAACCGTAAATAATGAGAAAACAATAATTTTCTGTAATACCGTACATGTATTTCGGTTGTACACGCAAGTATTAGCATCAATCATATTTTTACGAATCTCGCGCACTTCCGCGGGTCCCAATCGGGATTAGCATCAATCATTTGTGATTTGGTAGATCCCGTTCATTAGATATGCTTTTAGTCCAAGTCCATTTTATAGTAGCGTACGTAGGCGTAAAGGTAGGGACGATTCTCAGGAGCCAGTCAATCTCCATCCGCCGGCTATGAAGACGTGCGGTAAATAAATAAGGGACGGGAAAGCGGGAAAGACCCGTCGATGGGCTCCCCGGTCTCTCCATCAATAACGGTCCCGCCCTCTAGAGCCTGCAATTAGGTTAACTCGCACTATTCAGTGCATGTCAATATTTGGCGGGGCAGGCAAATAAAATTGTTGGAAACGTGTTGTGCAAAAATAATGAGCGGACAGATCATTAACTATGAATGTAATCGGATACAGGCGGACTTCATTTTGATTCAGAAAATCTAGCCGAGTTAGAAAAGTTCTGTAGACTTCAACGATTACAATTGATAGGCCACGTCGAGAAGACGAATTAAGACGGCAAACACAAGTATGTATCTTACATAATGTACCAGGAGGCCAGTGATATATCTTGGAGAACATTAGTAGAAATTGCAAATTCCATCTCGTAATGTATCGTCAAGTTAGATACTCGCTATAAAGACGTTAATAATTAATTAGGATAATAAAACAATAATAAATACGATTTAATCAGAAATTAACAACGAAAGGTTGTAAGTC
This sequence comes from Philopotamus ludificatus, assembly GCA_022495035.1. NCBI lineage: Eukaryota > Metazoa > Arthropoda > Insecta > Trichoptera > Philopotamidae > Philopotamus > Philopotamus ludificatus. The sequence continues at coordinate 5,350 of JAGXCT010036236.1, forward strand.
CAATTGTCACATTTTTATTAGTACACTTATCCTTGATGTATCTTAAGAGCAAATAAAGTACATAAATCCCTTCATTTACGCGATAGATACATTCAATGATAAAGCCGGAAAAACATGGAGCTTATACAAAATGTAGAGATCCGTTCCAAAAATGAAAGGAATTAAAAAAATATATAGTTACATAATATATTAAATTTCATAAAAGCAAAAACGAATTATTTTATATAAAGTTTTTATTTTAATTATAGTATAAAATTGTTTCAATTATTCAAAGAAGAATTTACCCTGGGCACTGTTGTTAGTTATTTCATTTTTATTAATATCTTCATATTAAATCGATAATTTCATTAATACACTAAAAACTAAATAATCTTGCTCTTCTGAACCACTGTTAGATCTGCTTTCTATTAAGTGATTACAAACTTATTCAAGCAGAATAATTCCCCAATATTATGGCTATTTAAATACTGAAGAACATTTCCCAAGGAATGCTTATAATATCAGCATTCACTTAATTTCTTTATTGCACGATGTAGATAATTTAAAATTGCATTTTCATTAAAATTTCTGAAATTGTAATGGCTCAAACTTAGATCAGAGGTCAGGGTCTCAAAAATTTGAGACCCTGACCTCTGATCTAATAGTTGAATTAGCAGAATTAGCAGAATGAGCAGTATATGGTAGTAAAAAATACATCATTAGCATTAGGATATTAAATATCATACAGATTACTAGGTGCGTTATTTTTTTAACATTGTTTAAATAATAATAATGTCTTCATCTAAACCTTCTTGTCTGCCCCTAATGTCATCATATTATCATAGGTGAAATAGCCCTTTTGTATTGATTCATCAAACACCATTGTCTATTTTATTCGGTCTGTCGCCACGTGACTCCATTTTCAATGATGCAGCATCCCTTTTTATTACAATCCAACAACCTCAAATTTGGGCTTCCTTTTTTTCCGAGGACAAAAACCTTATCCTATAAGATTGGTAGCCCATACAGCTCCTCGTTGCTTCAGACACGTCATTCCCCGTCGTCGAATACAATTCAAAATATCCGTCTCAGAATTTTTCAGTAAAGGATTTTCAGTTGGCAATGTTGCGCCTGATAAGAGTCATGTAGAGCTTTAATTTCTTCTTCTTTAACCCTTTCAATGCGGCGGGTCTAAACACGATTCTGCATCTGAGTGCGCGCCGTTTTGGACCAAATTATTTTTTTGGCGAGGTAAATTTGTATTCACCGTTTCCCGTTATATAGATATTTAATTATAACAGATTTATGCAAACATGTTGATTAGGATATGTTCTTCCATCTCAACTAAAAAAATAAACTCGATTCGCTTTATTTTCGTAATAATAAATCGAACAAAATATCAATTACTAAAACATAGATTAGGTGAGAAAAAAATGGGAATGCGAATCAAAAATGGGAAATGCAATTTTCTTATACCATTACATCCGTACACGTGTATGTAAAACATATGTATGTAACACATGTACGTGGAACACCCTTAACAACCCCTGAGCCGAGATACGTCACCGATACTACTGCGGAGATTTGAATCGTTACTATTCATATTTACATATTACATGGTTCCTATAAATTTCTTGTGATATGTTTATTGATAGCTGTGTTTATTAGCTGATTTTTAAAACAAACACCATCACTTAACTCGGTCTAGTTTACATGTAACGACAAGTTAAATTTTTAAAGAATCTCGCGCATGTACGGACATGCGGCCGCACCCTGGACACGATTTGTATGCGCATGTACGTCATGCGCCCCTCACTGAAAGGGTTAAGAGGAATCTCGATCGTATATGGTGTTCAAGTCCCAAAGTAAAACCAGTTTGCTTGCATGGCTCTTCTAACAGACAAATTGGTTTCGTTATTTTTTATGTGATATGTGAATTCCTGGAGGCCCTCGAAGCTGTTTTCTTCGATTTTCAGTGGTTCAAGGATTCGTTACACATAGGCAAGAAGCTGCACTTCCAATGTACAGGACTATAGTCGATGTTTATACTCTCCAATGCTCTTGAATAGAGAACTCAGTTAATCAGCCACAGTTTCATGATTCAATCATCGGATGGCTTAGTACATAATCTTGAAACTATGCAATTCCTTTTAGTATAATCCATTTTTATCAGCATCATATACTTGGTGAGGTGTATATGATTTTTCCTCAATAATCTAAACTTTTGGTAATAATTGCGTTGCTTTTTTCGTATCACTGAACGCAAGTTTGCCTTTTATTCTTAAGAGAAGATTATGAAGAGTCTGCCATTTTTTAAACCTTTCTAGCTATCATTTGTTAGTGCAAAAAATAAGTTTTAATCTAGATATACTTGAGGTTTGTTCCTTAACGGAACAAACGGCCGGAAACTCAGTTATCGGCAATCCTAGGCCCGATCATCATAGGCCGGAAGCCTAATTATCGGCTTTTCTGAGCGCGATCTTTATCGACAGCAAATTTGTTTATTTAAATACTTACAATAACGAAATTTATGGACAAAAACTAACTATTAGACTAAACTATTTTAATTTACAATATATTTATTTGCGGACGTCTGTATTTCTGCCTGTATTTCGTTGTGTGATCGAAAAAAATACGTGCAGGAGATTAAGTGTTAAGAAATTATATATTTTCATAGTTTTTTGTGTTATTGTATTAGTAACGATTGGGGTTTTTTGCATAATCTACTATCTATACCCATAGTTCTTTCTATGGATTCAATTATTAGTTAAACTATTTGTATTTCACGTTTTATTTACTAAAATGATCACAGGACAACTGTTTTGAAAACATGAAAAAAACAAAGTTATGATTACTCTTTCTACTTTCGTCGTTGAAAAAAAAATGTTTTGCAAACATTGAGTAGACAAAGATAGAATCACTAATGGACTGAATGCAATGGCAAAATTCCTAAATAAGAAATACTTTGATAGGGGGAAATATCCCCATAATATATATATATATTTTTTAACATAATGGAAAATTATATGATATATAATTAAATAGATGTATTTAGAACTTTCATACATTATTTGCATACAATATTTTAATATGTTCAATCTCTAGTTATTTTTATATCAAGATGTTATTTTTATATGACTATCCATATTCATAACTTAAACCAGATGCTTAATTTTTCTAATGAAATTGTATATTTTTGGCAAGGCGATGAGCTATTAAAATGGGGTTAATGAGTTAATCAAGATATTTCAGAGGGCTGTTTATCTATCAGAGCTGAAATTTTCATAATATTTCTTCCAAATATTATAATCATATATCTACTAATAATAATTTGATCGATACCTAGGATCAACAGATATGTAACATTCTGCTTGAACTAGTTTTCAATCTATTTATACCGCCTTGGTTAGAACTTTACATTTTATTATTCTTGCATTTATTGTCGTCAACTTCATTATTTTACAGGTATCTGAAACAATTCACTGCGGTTATATTTATTTGCATATTTTTCTTTATTACAGTTTGAGAATAAATGTCCCTAGAGTGAGTGAGAGCGTTTCATTTGTATGTGGCATGCTTAGAGATAGCAGAAGGCTTTAACCCGGCGTTCAAATATAACTAGGAATTCCTCTTTGACTGATTAATTTATTCAGTTAAACTCGGAAAAAAAATATTCAGACTCTGGACTAGGATAAAAAAAAACATATTAAAGTTGTTTTAGTTCGCTGAGCTCATTACTCATCTCACTTTGGCATATTCCCGCTAGGAACTTTAAGCTCGTACATTTTCAGAATTTAATTCCGCGCATATGAGCAACACGTTCTATTTTGGCCTCTAAAATATCAATTTAATTATTTACGTTGCCACAAATGATCTTTGAATAATTCAATATCCGAAATGATAGACGCCCATCGACTGCCGTACAGTTTTAAATTGATTTATCAAATATTTAAACGAGATATAAACTCTGCTAGATCATATTACCGGATTTCGAAATAAATATTAATCAAGGATGTTGCGTAAAATGGCGCACGTCCTAACAACGTCATATATTTAGTAATACATTTATTTATTATAATAAATTTATACATTTATTGTGGTGTGTGCATTGTACGGTTGAGCTAGGTACCGAATTCGCACAAAGCAAATATCATTTTCATATATCAATAGCAAATGCACGTGGCAGTGCAGGGTCGGTGCATCGCCCGGTGGGCAAACAGACGGGCGTCCGAATGTGACGGGCGCGCTATCAATTATTTAAACATGAGGTCGGATTTAACGTCTGCAATTTGATAGTGCACCAAGCGTGTTGCTTCAGGTGATGTTATCAATTCTGAAAGCTGTCAGACGGAACTGCACCTGACATTGTTGGCTATACCACTGTATCGTCTTAGATATTATTATTTTTTATTTAATCTTAAAATTTACATATGGATATGGCAGACGATCTGTCAACAACAGGCATCAAAGGAAAAGTTATGAAAAGTTATTCATCCGTTGCTTCTGGAGGAAACTTTTCATTTTCACGTTTTACACGTGTGTATAAATATTTTGAAATATTATTAAAAGTTTAATTTGTTTCTATAATAATTTTGAATTATGTTTTATGTAATTAGAATTGTATAAATCAGAAGGCGGCATTTCATTGAAGTATTTGTACATGTACGAATTAAATATATACATTTTTAATTTTACCCTTTGCATAGGTCAAGCTTATGCAAAGGGTTGTAATTAACAACATTTTTTATACGGCAGCCTTTCGTTTAATAACTTTTCAATTTATGCCATTTATTAAAAATAATATATCGTCTTCTAAAAATAACTTGACATTTCATAAAATAAATATGTTTTTCAGTAAATTGTTTTTTCGCGAATAATTATTTCAGATCAAGATGTGTTAAAAGAAGTAACATAGCGATTTTCTTGTTTATTTATAAATTATTCTTTGTTAATTTGTGTAATCAAATTATTCGCTTCAATACAAAGAAAAGTTTTTTGAAGAAAATCATTATTTATTGATCTTCAATAATGGTGAATGTTTCAGTAATCATTTATTATTAAATATATAATTATATTATACATAAAAGTAAAGCAAAATGTGAGCTTAGTTATCTAAATTGCTGTTTTTTAGTAATAAAAATTATATTTTTTATTGTTGACCTGTGAATTCTTCGTCAATATCTTGACATTTAAAAGAAATATAGTTATTTATGATATGCTTCTTAATTTGTTTGATAGTGCTGCGAGAGCTGACTGCAGACTAAGCTCTCGCAGCACGTGTCACTCGCACGTTTCACTTGCTCTCGGCATATCGTACCGGATGCTAGCGAGAAAAAACATGTGCGCGGGGCAATAGCAGTGAATATTGTCGTGTTTATTTTTTTTCCGCAATTATAGACAATTAAATTATTATTTAGACTTTTTTTAGTCATGTAGGATTTATATTAAACGAGTTATTCGAGAAAAATCAAATCTCGGAATACGCATTATACCTCATCAGCACGGCTAGGTTAAAGTTATATTCTTATCATAAAATAAGATGCGCTATTAAAAAAACTACTTTATAATTATTATTAATTATTGAGCTTGTAACAATGGAAATAGTAGATTTTTATTATTTTCTAAGAAATTGATTCAAAGTAAATATTTCGAAGAAAAAGTTATCTTATTATAAAAAATATCGTTACTGCTATATAACCCTCTGAAAATCCTGCATATCATATTCATTTAGGGACTCAGCTGCACAACTCTTAACACGTACCATGCCAAGGTATATTTTTTTAAGGTAACCGTAGTCATTAAATATATTTATTATATATTAATATAAATAGGTTTGATAAAAACTGGCATGTTTTTTATATATTATATTAAGATATAAGAAATATCTTGGAAAGCTTCAGTTGTCTATCTAATTTGTTTAAAATACAATGAAAAATAATGCAAACTTACAAAATAATTCTTATATTTAAATAAAAATTCGATAATTATTTATGATCAAATTAGTTTTGGTATTGACTCTTTTCTATAAATTTATAAATAATACTTTAATATATTTCACTAAATAATTAATGGCTACACCTATCGTATCATAAAGATAATAATTCATTTAATAATAATTATGGCCAGTTAAAATATTATATTATGACCTTTATAAATTAATTAAAAAATAAAAATATCTGAACACTTGAAGTAACTGGATAGATAAACAAGAGTTTATGAAAATAATTCTATTTGAATTAAATAAATGGATTAAATTAGAATATATATTGGTTTATTAGAATCGTACATATCAGAAATGACCCTAAATATTTTTTGATTCCTTTTGAAATTAATACTCATTAATCCTTCTCTCACTAAAATTATATCGAACTTCTACACATCTTCTCTATGGGCTTTGCTTTTTAGATCTTTGACATATTTTAAAATCTAACCTTGAAGCAGAGTGGCAAACTATGTAAATCTATAAAATAAAAAAATATTCGCCGCTTTATAGCTCTGATAATAAAGAATTCCGATTTTAAGTAAATTTTTATGTAGATTGACTTTGAAATAGATTTGAAAATATATGTTGTTAATAATTCTATATTAAAAGCTCAGATATGATCTGTTTTTTGCGTATTTAAGTACTTGACAAAATGCTGTTTAGCATACCGACTGATTTTTAATCATATATTCTATTTAAAATTCTGTTTTCAGACAATTTACAATTATTTAAGCTGAATAACCTTATATTCGATTAAATTTAATATTACATAATTTTATTATTAACCATGTATCTACTCATTATTATATTAAATGTGCTACATATATTAGAAAAACAGTATCGTAGACAGCTCGGATCATTAATGGTTTATTTTGTTTTAATATTAATACGCACCAGATAGTATCAAATTGATTTTAAAATTTCGTTCTACTAACTTTGACCTCACAAATGAGCCTCATGCGGTCGGCCATAATCAAAAGTTGAATAATGTCGAACTGAAAGTCACCGCTGAGTCAGATCCATCTCAAAGTGTACATAAATTATCGTTGATATTTGGTGTTGTCAAGTAAACAATATTAACACACCTAACTTAAATTAGTAAATTGAAAAGTTTAAATAAATGGTTTCCCATGAACTAAATGAAAAACCGAGACAACAATGTTTGGAAGCTTGTATGATGCTGCTTTTCCGTCTCAGAAAATATCATTCGAATCGTAAAGTGTAATGTTAAAAAGATCCAATGGGATTTATTGTATGTGCTCAGCACAGTAATTGGACAAGGACAAGCCATCAAACCTCAGCCCAAAGCTGAAGAACTTGCACAAATGTGATCGAATTTTATGAGACCTGACTTCTTTATATCACTTTTTCAAGGTTTTATTTAATTTTTCATACAAACATTTTAATCGACAGTGCTATAAAACAGGCATTCTAAGATCAGATCTTTTATACCACAGATGGTGATCCGAATGTGACAGATCTGTGCCAACAATGATTCATTAAATAATTTGCTTTTTTAAGCAATATATAAATCAAGGCCATTTTTTATATCCATTTTTGCCTTATATATTAAAAAAAACACAAAATAAAAATATTTTTAACCCTTTCCATTCTGTCCATTTTTAGTCTAATCTAAGAGTTACTCTTATTATTTTTTTTTTACAAATATATTACCAGGAAATTTAGGAAAATTAATAAAAAACATCTATAGGGTTTGATCTGATATCGGAATAAAAAAGGATATTATTTCATTAAAGGTTAAAGTTTTTTTTGCAATATTCATAATCTTTTTTAAAAGAAAATAATGTTTGTTTTTTGAAAAGTTCCCAAGAAGATCCATTGATTTTTTCTAGCCTATTTTTGAAACGAGTGGGCGATGATCTACAGGGGTTGTTTTTTCAAAATCGAAATAAAGTTTACGAGTCTCTTTGACCGATCCGTCACGACAGATCGAAACCAACGGCGTTGCCCGGAGGGGATCTATTTACAATGTAAAATATACCCCAAGCATTTCAAGTCTAGAAATTGATGAAGCATTCATCAATATTTTGAGTTAAAATGCTAAAACATTGATTATTAATAGAGAATAAGATTAAAAATAGTTATTGATGATATGCTTCATAGTTTAGCCGATATTTTGGATTTTTTTAATAAATAATATTACACGTAAGTGACACCCCAACTCGGTTATATCCCGTCACAGACTGAGGTACACTACCGTCTCAGAGTTTTCGCCGCACGTGTCACTAGTACAGGTTTACTTGCACTTGCATATCATACTGAATGCGAGTGAGAAAAATCATCACGTCCGTGCTAATAGAAAAGAATATTGTTTATATTGTAAAAAAATATGTATTTATAATATATAAAATATAAAAAAGTGTAAAGAATACATATAATATGTAATAATTGTCATTTATCGTTCGCAAGTGCGAAATAAAATTAAAACAACATTATTTGCTTCTGTTGCCACCGGCGTGAAGTTTTTCCCGCTCGCATCCGGTGCCATGTGCTGATTAAGAGCGAGACCGTGTGAGTGGCACGTGCTGCCAGAGTTCAGTCAGCGGCGAAAGCTTAGTTTGCGGCGTGACATCGCCGAGAGCGTTGTCATATTAGTTACAAAAAATCCAAAAGATCTATCAAATCATGAAACATGTCATTAATAGCTATTTATTCTTAGAATAATCCATTTTTAAATAAAACCTCATGATACTGATGAAGATACAAATCATTATCTTGATTTTAAATGCTTGGGGTCTTTGTGAGACTCCATTTGAACAACACGGTTGTTTTCAAGCCATTATGACGAATAGGTTAAATGGCTGTAAATTGATGTGGTAAGCTTATTGAGTACCTGTACCTCAATTTTGGATCTGCTGGAGCTTTTAAACTTTATCAGACCTTGGTAGATCTTCAATAACAAAATTTCCGGAACATTTTTTTTAACTACCTTTTATAGTACATCCCTATCTATTGAATCATAACTATTGTCGCAATATGTCCAAGTTGTAACTTATAAATGAAAAAAAAGCGTATTTCTTTTTCATCTACCCTACCAATTGTCGTTTAAGGGTCGAGAATATTTAATACATATCATTTTACTAGAGAGAACCACTGACACTATCACTATTGACGAATATTGAAGAAATACTATAAATATTTATAGTTTACCTTAAGTTATGTATTTGAGCAAATGCAAAAAAAACCATAAAGACTTGGAACGATATGTATATGTTCTTCAAAGAATCTTCAAAGATACTAATAATAATTTTATTCGCAATATATTTAATTATTTAGATGCGTGCAATTAAGTAAATGCATTTTATCATTCAAATCGATGACATTGTTGCCCAGAGGCGCCTCTATCGGCGGTCAGTGTGCAGCATTAATTTCCGTCCCCGTCCGGGAGTACACGCACACCTCGTTCGGGAGATTTCCTCTGAGACTGTGACGACGTGCGCACATGCATCACCCAAGTGTGTGACGACACCGTCGTTAGCCCACAACACGGTGACGTATATACGGCCATATATATTGTGGCTTTAAGGGATAAGCCCCGCACATTTTAAGCGGGTCGTGCCTAAGGCTATTTGTCATTGGACGATCGTTGAACACGGATGCGAGAAGATTATGCAAGGACTCGCGGTACGCACCACATCCTCTAGCATAATGCTAAATAATTACCATAAAAAATACAAATGCTATATTTTTATCATACCAAGGTTAACCTTTACCCAATAATTAATTGAAGCTATTTAACGAATGAAAATGCTATAACTTTCTTAATACTGTTATGAATTTGAATAAGAACCGACACGCAACCCTGAAAATCTAAAAATAAAATAAATACTATTAATATTTACCTAAGGCTGGTTTCATAATTTTCTTTGATTTCAATGCTATATATATAAAAAATAATTATGATAATAACCGAAGCGATGTTCTTGATTATTGACTACTCGCAATGGCTAAGATAATCATAATAGCCTACAAAATGGATTCGAACCATTTAAAGTGAATATAAAATCAAGTAATTAGGCTTTGAATTGGTTTATTATTCACATTATTACCAGAACTTAGCTTCTTTGTTAATTTATGCTATTCTACTCTTTAAATTCGCTTTATGTACATATATATCGTTGATTTATCAATTCTATGAATTCAATATTCAAAACATTAGATGCGTATTAATAAAACAATAGACCCTATCGTTTTCAGTGCGTATTAATTTCAGATGAAATTATTAATATTTCAAATCAAGCGTGTTACCGATCCGGCCCTGGGCCCGAAAGTTAGATTTTATCGCCCCTCGTCCCCTTCGGCAATTTGTATTTTATACGGCTCTGCCATTCGAGTAAATATTTTCGGGACCCCATTAAAAGTAATCGTCTCACAATAATAATATGGTGAAGTTTCATAAATATAAGATGCAAAATTATCATTTTAAAGGATATAGGCCAAAATTTAAATAATATTTTTTTTGTATTCAGAGAAATGCTGAAAAAATCGCTTCACGCTGATGTGTTTGAATTCAAACACCTTTGCGTCTGCAATCAACCCAAAAAAAAAAATCTCTCCGATCGGATAACTGATGAACGGCATAAAATTTTATTGGCTTCGGTAAATATTTGAGGAGCCCTGGTAATATTGCGAATAAACATCGTAAAAAGTATGAGTCGCTTTAATATGTTTTAAATTATCTCGTGTAATATGATTTTGAGATTAATTCCGGAAATAAATTGTGTTTTGCTTCCATCGCGATCTGTTTTTGAATGCATGGAAATGAGGTCAGACTCTAATGCATTCTGTGTATCTCATCTATCATGCAATTTCAAGATTAGACCCATCTCTCGATTTACGTGAGGGTTTTTTTGAAGATTATTTATCACAAAATAATAGATAAAAAAATTATACACAAAAATAACTCCAATCTATGTAATCATCTTAAGCCTTTAAATTCAGCACGTTTTTTTAAAGGGTCAATAATATCCTAAAATCGGAACTAATGATTATAATATTTTTTATTGCATATGTCTATTAATATTTTTATTATATTCACGGAAAATGGATAAAACAATTCTTTTTGAATGTTTTTTGTTTTATTAAAGTGGCTTCTAACACTAAGGCAGGTCTTTGCCACATGGAGGACACTCCGCGATCTCCAGCAGAGACACGTCCGTCTCAATCCTGATGTCAGGACTTTGACAGTCGTCTTCCAGGTTATCTTGGCTCTTCGAATACGGGTCAGGTCGCCAGCCATAAGCCGATGAGCCGAGATTTCAACGTGCAGATTGTAACAATAATAATCAGACGAGACTAGGGCCAGTTCGTATTTAATTCATGGTTTGATACGGGCACCTCCTGTAACACACACGTCACCGAATCGGCCTGAATAGCGGCCTGGCTCTTTATAGCTCTGTAGAATCTACGAAATCGTGATTTTGCCCAGCTGCCATCGCTACTACGTCTAATACCGCGATAACACTCGTCTCAATAAATAATTAAAATTCAATTTATTAATAATTACTAAAAAACAGTCTTTAGATAATTATTCCATGCCGACTTCTGATGCTACGAAAGATTTTAAATAAATAAAATAAGAAGTTTTTCCCGCCAGCTTTTCTTTAGCATGCTAGTTGATTTCAATCGCAACAAGTGTAAATATGTACTAGGGAAAACCCTTTATTTATTTTCTAAATCTGATTAATTTACGTTGCTCATGATAATTATGTATAATATTTAAATCACTCAAATGTGAATCCTCAACATTCTAATGATATATTGAAACTGAATTACTTATTGAAATATAAAATGCATGCAGTAAAGAGGTTTTAAAATATTTTACGAGCCTTATAATATAATATATTTATAAGAAGAATCATAAAAGGCTCGTTAAAAAATTATAGAGCACTAACGCAAACTATATTTTCAGACGTAAAACACAACTTCTTCTCAAAGTGCCTTTTCCGTTTACGGACGTAAGCGATTTATATGTTATTATATCTCCATATACAGTAACGGTCATTGAAATCTATTTATTTTTAATACTAGCTATTTTGCATTTGTAAATAAAATATATATTTATTTTTGCAGTAATAATATTATTTTATCAATAAGATTTGAATATTAAATTTTAATTAACACACAATATTTATGTACACTTTGTTATTACAATATTGTGAGGAAAAATATTTTGTGGTCCCTTCTTTATTTTTTATAACAGTTTGAATCCGGACCGGCATTGAATCCACCGAGCTCTTATTGTTTCTGTCGTTATCTCTTCACACCAGACTTATGTTATTGATATTATTAGTGTTTTAAAATTGGCGGGCTTCACTCTGTTGTCACTTGTTTTCATAATGTGCCATAAATTTTCAATATAGTGTGAATCAGGACTAAAACCTGAACTAACCATGACATTATTTAAATATCATGTTTTTTCTTTAAAATAAGAAAGATAAATGTTAGTTATTTTTCCTTAAACTAATTTAACCCTTTCAATGCGGCGGGTCTAAACACAATTCTGCATCTGAGTGCGGCGCCGTTTTAGACCAAATTATTTTTTTGGCGAGGTAAATTTGTATTCCCGTTTACCGCTATATTAGACCATTTTCCTATAAAGGTTTGCAAACGGCCCAGTTAGAGATATGTTCTTCCATCTCTGCCTAAAAAAAAATAAACTCGATTCGCTTTATTTTCGTAATAATAAATCGAACAAAATATCAATTAGCACCAAACAGAGATTAAGAAGTGAAAAAAAAATGGGAATGCGAATCAAAATAAAAATGCGAAATGCAATTTTTCTTTATACCATTACATCCGTACACGTGTGTGTGGAGCATAATGTACGTGGAACACCCTTAACAACCCCTGAGCCGAGATACGTCACCGATACTACTGCGGAGATTTGAATAAGACACCACGCGCGTTTTGAACCATTACTATTCATATTTACATATTACATGGTTCCTATAAATTTCTTGTGATATGTTGTGTATTTATTGATAGCTGTGTTTATTAGCTGATTTTTAAAACAAACACCATCACTTAACTCGGTCTAGTTTACGTGTAACGACAAGTTAAAATTTTTAAGAATCTCGCGCATGTACGACATGCGGCCGCACCCTGGACACGATTTGTATGCGCATGTACGTCATGCGCCCCGCACTGAAAGGGTTAAATGGTAAGACAAAAAATCTTTCAGTGACTGCTACAATAATTGTCTGTTTTTGGCGGGTTTCAACAATTCTGGAGCTCACAATTCAGTTCAATTGCGAATGTTGCGGAGCTACTACAGGTTTTTTCTTCCCAACCACTGTTATCCTTTCACTTTTTCTTTATAATAGTCTACAGAAGACGATACTTTGATCCACGTATGATGTGTCCAAAGTATTCAATTTTAGGGGTTTTGACGGTGTCCAAAAACTCCCGCTCTTTGTGTAGAAATTGATGGACAGTTGTATTCTTGACATATTCTGTCCATGCAATCTTCAACATTCTTTCAGTCGTTCTTGTTCGCTACCAGCAACATCCAAGATGTTTTTCATTATTGAAATTTTGATAAAAGAATTTCTCGACATCTCTACTTGCTGAATCTGTTCGTATTGTTCAAGAACATAGTTCTAACAATTCTTTGCCACATGTTATTTTTTAATATTATTGGTTAATTCATATTTTAAACACGCTCCAATAATACTATTCAGCAATATTCGAAGTTCTTCGGTACTTCCCGCTAGTATCGCCGTATCGTCTGCGAAACGGATGTTGATTATGGTTTCTCCTCCAATTCCCACTCCAATCGGACAGTCTTGTGTTGCTTCAGTGAACATCTTGTCGAATACTGGCACAGATTTCTATATTTTCAGTGTGTGTCCTCCAATTTTACTACTGTGGATGACTGGTCTCAGTAGAGATGTTTCAAAAGTCTTATATTTTTATCGTCAAGTCCGACGTGTGTTAGCGCTTCTAGCAGTCTTTGATATTCCACGTAATCGAAAGCTTTCTTAAAATCAATAAAGCAAACAAATACTTTCTTCTGGAATTCTCGGCAGGATATTCAGGATAACTTTTAACCCGTGAGACATAAGAATAATTAGTCTGTAGTCATTGCAATCTATCAGTCTGCTTTTATTGAGCAAGGGTATTAATATGTATTGTAACCAATCCTGTGGGATTTTCCCAGTTTCGTATATACGATTCAACAGAATTGACATTTAAGTGATTCTTTATTTAATAGATTATACAATCTATCGGAATTTTGTATACTCCTGGTGATTTATTAACTTAGCATTTTTTAAACTGCATTTATCATATCAGATAGTAGTATACTCGGCCCCTTTATGTCTACGTCTTCATCCCTTTTCTCCACCTCGGGTTCGTGCGGATCGTGCTAAAATTCTCCTTTATGTATTTCACTCACACTTTGCATTTTTCTTCAATGCTACTCACTATTTTTCCATTCATGTCTTTGATGTTCATCATATTATTAATTTTAAGGTTGCCAAAAGCAGCATGTGTATGTGAAAGTAGTAATGCAGTCTTTCAGAGACCCCAAGCATTTCAAGATATTGATGAATTATTCAAAAGTATCTTGACATTTTTTTTAAATGAATTATTCTAAGAATAAATGTTGTATTTTTTAACTAATCAAATATTTCGCGTAAATGAAAACGCTCTCGGCGATGTCTCGCTGTATATTGAGCTCTCGCAGTAAGTGTCACTTGCACTCGGCACATCGTACCGGATATTATTATTATATTACAAGGTATTTTCACGAAGCTTGATGAAGATAGAGCCATTACTATTATATAACGAAAAAAATGCCATTTTAAAAGCAGTTTTTTCTAAAACGTATCCTTATATTTTGCATGAGTTTCATGTATACCTCTTTTTTATTGTATACGAACTTCATATCTTTTTTTATGGGGCTTTTTCATGGAACGCATCTACCGCGTACATCAATATATTTTAATCTTGTATTTTTTTTTTTTTTAATAATATGTATTTATTATTTTATTGCAGAAATTTGATTGAATCTACAAAATCCCAAGATGTCTCTTCCTATAGACGCCGCGGAGGCGGTGCCTAACTCTGGATACGGAAGCGGAGATGAAACAGCAAGTCTCCTTGTGCACACGCCATCTGTCACCGTAATAGCGTCAGGCCCTGTTGAGACCAATGGACCTGCACCGCCTAACAAGCATAATCCTTCTAAACCCGTCTTAATGAGACAGGATTGTACCGCAAAATATCTTATGACATCTCCTCATCCGCACCTATCAGGCAGCGGAGGATTAGGCGGCAGCGAAGAGAGCGGAACTTCAATTAAAATCGAAGAAGCAAGCACAAGATCGGTGCCTGATATAGAATTACATTGTCGTTTGGATACGTCGACTGGTAACATCATCGTCGGCGATCGACAGCATGTGTTCACGTCTCCAGTTATCTCCATGTCCGGTTCTTGCAGACATAGAGGATCTGCTAGCGGTTATCAGCTGATGCCGCATTCTTCTTACGGCTCTAGATGCAGAGGATGTGAGAGGAGAGCGTCTACCACTCCAATCTCGTCGTTACAGCTCGCTAGATCCGTTTCTAGAGAGAGTGTTAGATCTGCGTTGCACATACCATGCAGTTGCAATGCCATCCATAACGCAGGAACTTGTCCATCCTTTCAACCGCCTACCGTCCTGCTGACAACATCGCCGAGTTCTAGAATCATAAGACAGAGTTCACAGCCTGAAGCCAGTGCCATCACGTGTTGTGCAGGACATTGTGTTCACCAGCATCATGCACCGAGCGCCTCATTGAGACAGCTGAGAGAACCCGGCGATGGGATAGCCGGAATAGCGGCCGATTCACTGAGGATCAACGGCGCCATGCGACAATTTCGACAGGTAAAACAATTTATTTAATTTTTAAACTAATAAAATAATACGAAATGAAAATGTGCGGAAAATTGGTTTGAAGCTTTGCTAAAACATATATAGTTTAGAATGAAAATTCGTCGACAGATGTCAATATATCACAAATATAGGATGGTTCGAACTTTTGCTGAATATTTTTCGCAAAACTGACGTTAGATATCGTTTGCTTTATAATAACTATGGTGTTTTTTGTTTTATTATATACTATGTATTATATTATACCGAAATTTCCAATGGCTTTAGTCGAATTTAATCATGTCACTCATTATTTCATAAAACAATATTTTTCATAAGCTCCTTATTTGTACCCGTAGTAAATTCTATAAGCCAATTATAGAACGATGCGCTGAAAATTTCATTGACAGCGTTGTTTTATTCATGATTGAAAATTCTCGGAATTGATTTGCGACAAAGGCGATTTATTTATTCAAGTTGAATTTTAATGAATTTGTTGTATATATGTATGTCCTTGAACATGCGAATAAAAATATGACGATTTATCCCATCATCGATTTTGTATCAATGTTTTTGTTTCTGAAAAGTCGTTCGGTGTTTGACAAATATGTGTTGAGGCAACGATTTGCATACTTGAGTCTGGATTTGCGGTGTTGTTCGCATATTCGCGCCGAAACTTGCGCAAATGTTAACAGTGCTTTATTCAGCTGAAAACTTGGATGGCCTTGCCGGGAGACATCCAGATGTTTCTGGCATCTCATTCTTCTCAATTACGGAAAATTATATCCACATTATTTGCAGCAATGTCTTTATATAATATAATACGAAGTTGATAATATTTTTTAATTACATAAACATATTTCTCAAAAAAAATTCGTGAAATATTTATTATACGTATTACATCGTTGCTTTATTTTAGTTTATATTATTATTATTTATTTTATTTAAATGGCCTTCTAATCCGAAGCCAGTCTTTGCCACCTGGAGGACACTATGCTATTTCTGCGAGTCCTTGGCTTCTTCTATCCTCCACAGAGGTGCGTCCGTCTTAACACTGAATTTAGCTTTACTTGACTTTCTGTCGCTAGTTTTATTCTTATCCCACGCCAAACCAGACTTTTAAAATGAGATCCTACTATTCTTTACAATCTTCAACTTGTAGGTAAGTATTGTAGTGGTCATAGTAAGTAAAATCTATTGTTTTTATTCTTCCTCAGTCAGCACCCTTAAGTCTGAGAATCGTGATCATTCTTTTTCTGAATCTTTTTGATTTTGGCACTCCAGGATCCTCTGCATTCCGCATCTCGAGTCGCAAATATTACAGTGGAGCACGTGGTAATCTTCACTTGGTCACTCCAAAGTGTATCCTTGTACGTTTCTAAGCTGCACGACGAGCTTCTCCGGGCTGTCGTTTTTTCTAGCGAGATGTCCAAAGTATCGAAGAATCCTTTTGAGACATGTGGTAGAAAGTCTGTCATCTCTGTCGTTCCCCATTTCTTTCAGGACAGACGCGTTTGTACGTTTAACGGTCCATGGAATTCGCGGCAAACGTCACTAGCACCACATTTCAAAGGCGTCAATTTCCTTTTTCATGTTCTCCTTTGTGGTTCGGGTTTCTATGCCGTAATTAAAAAATGAGAATACTAGACTCTGCACTAAACGTTTTTTTTTGTCTTTTTGGATATCCCCTTGTTTTTACAAATTGTCGACATTTCTTTCACATTGCATTTTAGCCGTCCCTATTTTATTGGCATTGTTTTTAGAATAAATAAATAAATAATGTTCTTTTCTTACTTATCCTGTTCAATTAGTTTGACAAAGATAAATCTTAAAAAAAAATCACGTTAGCTGTTATCCTAATTTTTATTTTTACTCCTATTTAATTTTTGAGATGATGATATTAAGCAAAGTTATTGCGACTCATACGGGGTTATTTTTCAAAAATATATATTCATTCATCAATATTATTTTTAACTAATTAAGAGCAGTCTCCATCAGATACTTTGTACTTGAAACTGTATTTTAGTATTTTGGCGTTTAAAAATTGAATTTTTTCAATGTTTTTATTTTTTCTTCTCAATGTTAGCAAAACGTCGTTCTTTTATATATGTTATTATCTCAGAGAATAAAAAAGACTCGTAGTTTGCCATTATATTTATTTTACATTTTTAACGAAGGTAGAGAATCGCCAAAAATAAAATAAATAATCCTTATATGAGGTAAGTGGAAAGAAATGACATTGGTATTATCCTTTTTTGTAAAATTTTAGCAATTTTTTTTATTTTAAATTTCGACTCTGAATGATTTCGGAATCCAATATCTCACTAAAAACAAAATGATAACCTTTATCGATCAATAATGGCCCAAGAGTAGACACAGCTACCTTATTCGATGATTTTTTTTCCTCCTCGCATTGATGTAGAGCAGTACTACTCAAATGGTGGTTCGTGAATCAGTTCTGGTTCGCAACCCAAAACTGGCTGGTCTGCAGATAATTATTTTAAAATTTTCTATAATAAAAAAACACCGCCATAAGTTATAAAAAAATAAAAGTGTGGATTGTTTTCAAGGATTATCATCTTTCGGTTAGGGATCATAATGAATTCTCTGCGCGGTTTCTTTTACCCAAACTTAAAGTAAATTCTCATTTTTTATTAAAGTTTTTGATTTTTTAAGGACCGGACTTAGCTCATATTTGCAACAGGACTTAAAATTTCTAGCTACGTTACTGAATATAACCAATGTATATACACCAATCCATCGATTTACGCGGTAGATACGTTCCAAGAAACAAACGCGTAAATCGAGACTTCAA
>JAGXCT010036236.1:24367-51022 GCA_022495035.1 Philopotamus ludificatus
TGATCGTTGAAGTGGGAGTAATCTGATGCAATATATGCATTTGAGTGACACTTGCGACAAAATATGTTTGATTTCTTACAAAAAATATTGTATTTTCTGACCGCGTAAAAGTGAAACCGCGTAAATCGAGGAATTGGTGTAATAATTATAAACAAATAATGCAAATTGCCAACTATCTGAAATAATATTTAAAATTAATTTGATTATGCAAGTTAACCGCGACTAGGTTAAAATAGTAGCTGGATAGTTTAATCTAAAAATATATGAATTTTGAGAATTCTTTATGATTCATCCACCATAGTTAAACAAATCAAGAAATTAATATAATAAGTAATCCAAGTAACATTGGTCCACAAAACATAAAAGTTTGAGTAGCACTGGTGTAAATGATTCACTTCTCACCTTCAGTAACAGCCCTTCCAGGAAACGGATCAGTTTATATCATATCGAGACAGTAGAGATAGACAGATGGTTATTCGATATTCTAAGACCGTTAGATAAAGTTCGTACAGCACCCTATATATCTCTTAACTCCATGTCTATTTTTTCACTGAGCCTTTTCAAATTATCCTTCGCTTATAATATAAAGGTCTTGTGATCATTCTTTGAAGTGTCACAACTGATTTTAAGAGGTCTCCCTAATTTTCATTTATTCTTATACCCACATTTACTATATTTGATTTTTCAAACCATCTATACTACTGTGGCGAGTTCAAAATGTCCCCATTGATATTACAGATGGACTGGGTACTCTTTTATGAAATAAAAACAGCAAAAAATACCGTGATTTGTCTCTCAATCTCTGGCATTTACATTTATACTTTGACAAAAAGAAAAAAAAAATCTTTTATTTAATTAAAAAACTGCATGTAAATTTTATCTCATATAATTTTTAAATGAAAATTTATTTTCACGATGCCATTTTTATATAAATCAAAAAATGCAGCCGATTTTTTTGCATAACAATCCCCATTTGAGTCGGTGATCCGCAACGGTGCACTCGGCGGTATCGAAGTTGACAATGCGTGACTTCAGCACCACTCAACGCTAAAATAAATCATTTAATGGCGAAACAAAATACAGTTACTAAATAATGCAATCAATACTACTTCTATATGTAATATTATTTAAATAATATTCTGAATCCGTGTTTATACCGCTAATTCTATGTGGACGTTTCATGTTTGTGTAAACTTTGCCGATTCGCACGGCGCTGGGTGAAAAATGGTCCCATTTCAGGCCAATTTAACTAACTCTAATGGCTTCTGGAGAATAGAGGTCGGAACAATCGCTCCTCAAATGTGTATAAGCACAATGGCCAGATTAGCACTATGACTGTTCACACGTGTTTAATCCCCGTGGAGATAAGGTGCTTTGGTGATAGAATTACCGGATCAACTTTGGTTACCAATGTTGTTTAACTATCTAACTATATACATATACAATATTTATGATATCAGGTTGTTTGACGATTTTCTTATAGTGTATAAATAATTTATTAAATTATATATTGTCCATTATGGTCCAATACCTTTTGCCATCTTTCTGGCACTAGCGTGATTCCGCGCTTATATTTTTTTTGTTCTTTACTGGCAAAAAACTGATCCTTGTGATTTTTTACCTCCTCATTTGAAGTAAAGGTTTTACCGTCTAAAAAAATGTAGAGACCAGAACTAATAATAATCAGAAGGATATGGAGAATATGGTGGGTGTGGCAGTATATCCCATAGAAGCTGTAGAAACTTTTGGCGAGTTAATAAACTTGTATGACATGGAACACTACACCTTTTTCTATTGATCAATTCTGACCCTTTCTGTTCTAGTAAATCATTTAATTTGTCCAACTAATGACAGTACACTTCAGAATTGATCATTGTGTTGTCCGGTAGAAGCTCAAAAAAAGATTCTCTTGAAATCCCACCAAACAGATAGCATCATCTTTTTTTGATGAATATCAGCTTTCGAAGTGCTTTGAGCCGGTTCATCTTTTTTACTTCATGATCTCTTGCGTTTAACATTGTTGTAGACAACCCATTTCTCATCCCCAGTGATGATGCGCTTCAAAATGGATAATTTTTCTTGACGTTTAAGAAGCAAATCACAGATGTCAACGCGTAGGCATAAACTTCTTTCCGTAAGAATATGGGGAACTCATATGTCGAGCTTTGAGATTAAACCTAGGCGTCTCAAATGATCATGAACGGTCGAATTCGATAAATTTAATCTCTCAGCGATCTCACAAGTTGTTATTCACCGGTTTGCATTAATTAATTAATACCTTTATTGTGTCTTCATCAGCTTTAACTGGCCTTCCAGAACTTGGTACATCTTTAACCACTTCGACGTCCCGTCAACCCACCAGGGGAATGACCTGAGCTGGATTCGGGCAAATCACTATAAAGCCAGGTGGTCGATGTGTTCCTGAACCCAGTTCGGGCAAATCACTGTGTCATCAAAATACCTACCCGAGTTGTATTCGGGCAAATCACACAAGGAACATCAAAATTTCCGGATCGATATTTTGCAAATCAGTTTTGGTACTGGTGTTCTGTCAATACATCTTCTTCATACACATCGGATAATTTTTTTCGTGCTTGAACAACATTTTTACCTTTTCGATAGCAAAAAAGTAAAATATGCCGAAAATGCTGCTTTTAATCAGCCACATTCGAAAGGGTACCAACCAAAAACTACTGCTTAGAATCAATCGAACTCTTTGACAAGCAAGCCTTGCTATATCAACTGTCAAAATATATAATGATTATGCGGCTTAAGTGTAAAGTTGGCTGTGGAAAAATACAATTAAGTCATTTGTTGGGAAAAAATTAAATGACTTTCCAAACAACCCAATAAATATGACAATTTAACAAAAACATATAAACCCATCCCTCGCTTAACACGGATGATAGGTTCTGCTAGATCACCGTGTTAAACGAAACCATGTTAAGCGAGACTAACAAATGTATGAAAAAAGGATAGGTTATATTTTATAAATATTAAAGAAATAGGTAGATAGAACTGAAAATTTATTGAAACTTTATGAACATAGATAAAAGATATTATTCAATGTCACTATCACTAGAAGATATTAATATGGAGATTTTTCTTGTTTTTATTGGCTAAATGTCATCATCACAACAACTTTCGATTACATTTTCTGTTATGTTCCGTCGTAGTTCAAAAAAATCGGTAATCCGTGATTGTTCATCTTTTTTGATATTCTTGTAAATCTCCTCATATCTTGCAACGCATTGTTTAATTTCTCGTTGAAATTTTAAAGCTCGATCTATATCTATATCATTATTTAGGAAATGCATTTTTAATCGTTGAAATTGGACCAGAGCTTTCAGTGTCGCTTTCGGTAGCGCTTCTGATTTCAGGTGGAACTCTTGTGGTCATATCAATTAATTCCTCTTCATTTGACTCCCGTTCTTCAAACAATTCAACAATTTCGATAGCTAAATCCTCCAATCCCTCACCTCCTATTGAACGTGCGATATTAATAATTTCTACAAAGTCCCTACAAAGTCTAACGTCTACAAAGCAAGTCTTAATCGAATTTTTTTTTTCAACAAAACTGAAACCGTGTTAAAGCGAAACCCTGTTAAGCGAGTGTCGTGTCAAGCGAGGGATGGGTGTATATGAGAACAGATACAGGCTTTTCACATAAAATTCAACTCTTGTTTATTATTAATATAAAATAAGTAATATTAATCCTGACCTCTATTAATGCATTAACAGAGACACTGATTATGACATATGAAAGATATTTAATTGTTTAATTTAATTTTTAAAAGGATCAAATTAATTAGCTAAAATATTTTAAAACAATTGTATAAAAATCAATTTAAAAACAATCCCAGTATTTTTTAATCTTAGGATTAAATATCACTTTTGCGATTATTTGGTCGACAGTTAGTATTCGCATCGCGCTAACTGCTTTTTCATGTCATTTCCTGTACGAATATTTCCATCCGATGAAAATTCTGCGAAATTTTCCGCTCTTAACCCAACTACTCTCGCATACATATATGAGCAGACGTCAATTCAGTCATTACGCGCGTACGTTGATCGATCGTCAAGGATGTGAAAGAAATGCTTTCTACACGGAATGTCATATCAATAGTGAATTTCCAATATTGCCAAGTTACACTCGCATATTCCGAGGCCATATCCGCACCTCGTATACGTATACGCGAGGCTGTTCCTCAAATATCCACACATTCCGTTCATTTTCCGGGCATAATACGTTATTCGCAGGTATTGTCCCCGACGAGAATGGGCCGGATGCCTGAGCGCCACTTCCGGTCTGCGGACATTTAATGTCAGACATCCGGAAAATGGAAAATGATCAGGATAAATGTTGACTCAATTAACTGAGAGGAAATTTCGACGGTAAATATATTTTTGGCTAAATATTACATGCGCAAAACACCGCACGTACAACGAATCGATTGCGAATTTTATTCTTGAATGGCGATTTCCTGTAATAGCTTTCGGGTTATGAAGCCATTAACTGGCGCATATATCGGAAGTAAATAAAACTTATCGCTCCACTATATAAGTATCTCGGGAGTAAAACGGCGATCGAAGCAAACGTTATCGGAATTAAATCTGTCACTGGACAGAGGTGTGCAACCATTTTAATGGCTGTGGGATAGTTTTAATTGACATCTAAATAGCTTATTGTACGGAATAATTCTAAAAAAAAATATATATGTACAGCTAACCCTTCTATAGCGCTCAGATAGTGACCACAGAGAGTGATTAGTTTTTTTTAATTGTATTTTATAAATTAAACAAATTAAATCTATCAGATTCACATATTTTAAATAATTTGCCATTTTGTAGAATATAACAGGGATTATTGTACGCACCGCTGTTTAGAAGAGAGCGTTATAGGATGGTTGGCTGTATATAGGATTTACTGATTCAAATTCTATAAAAACTGGGTCTAAGTGTACATAACAATATTTTATTAGATTAAATCTTCACGGATTTTCTTTTAAATTAAAAAAAAAATTAAAAAAATACTAGTGTTGCTTAAAAAAAACTCATTTATCCAAAAGGTTGCTGAAAAATCATTCTCATATCTTGAATTTTTTTGTAGTAATATGTTTCCTAATATTATTTTGTACGCTAAATCATTGAGGCAGTATTTTTATTATTAAATATCTAAGATTTAGTGCGGCTTTTATATTTTGATTTTTCGTCATGGCGGCTCGAAAACAACCGCGGCGTCCGAATGGGGTATCTCAGATACCCCAAGCATAAAAATAGATTATTTTAAGAATTAAAAAATGGATTGTTCTAAAAATAAATATAATTATTCGTGATGTGCTTTATAATTTAGTCGATATTTTGGATTTTTAACTAATCAACGTGACGCGTAAAAAACAATGCCCTCGGCAATGTCTTGCCATAGACTGAGCTCTCGCAGCACGTGTCACTCTATTTTTCGCAATTGCAGACAATAAACGATAATAATTATTTATACTATTTATTTTTTAGACTTTTCTAGATAAATACAAAAAGTTTGTTACTTATAGAATTTATATTAAAAGAGTTGTTCGAGAAAAATAAAAACCTTAGGGTACTCAACATCATCGGCACATCTAGGTTAAAAGGAGAGATAAAAATAAATTTTTAAATGCCATATTTCAGTATTTATTAGAGATACAAAACTTATACTATTTTACGAAAATATTTATTACCTAATCTATGTAAAATTACAGGATTGACGCTCAATACTTCGGTATGTTTCCATATTTTCCGGATAATATCTAATTCTTTTTAATTCCATTATGTTTAAGCGCTCGACATAGTATCATTTTCACTTGACTTAGTAACTTTATCTGTCTCACTTACTACTAATAATGGCATTAAATATTTTTAAAAAAAAAATTAAGCTATTTTTATTACACAGTTTACATGTTAAACTTTAAGGTGATACAAATACATATTATTATTTGAAATAAATAAACTATCTACAAATGAATAAAGTTGCTATGATAATGAATCATATATATTTAAATTGGATTGCATTCTAGAAGTCAGACTCGTTAATTTTGCTACAAAATCATTAAGGATTACTTTAAAATCGTGTAAAATAATTAGTTGTTTCGAATTTGACTTTGATTACTTGTTCATGATTTGTTTATATACCAAACCATTTTTTTGCTATCTAGAAAATTATTTACAATGTTGATTAGATTAAAAAATAAATCTAGGAAGAGGGTGTAAGTAAGGGGAGAAAGAATAGGAGAAAATTCCATTATCGGCATTTCCTTTCTTATTTTTATCTTAATTTTCTAATATTTACCACAAGACGAATTATTTAGGATTAAATTCAGAAGGCGATATTTATGGAATTGTAGAGAATTAAATTGAGAAATCTTAAAAAAGCTTAAATTAGGCGTCCTTTTTTTCATGAATAGAGTCGAGGAAATCTACGAAGAGTTACTTAGTAGTTAGAGTTATTATTATTTACATATAAATATCTTTGTTATTAAATATTATTGTTTTTTTTTAAACTGAAACAGAGTTAGATTAAAAAATATCTAATTGATCTCATCAACTATTTATAATTTAATTTATGTTTATTGTTTTTATTATATTTTTAATTTTACCGTATTTTCATGATAGAATCATGTTTTATTGTTATTCTAAATATATATATATAATATTATATATATTATATACATACATATAAATGTATATGAATATGATTTAAAATTTTGCTAATTCTGAACATCGCTTAGTAACAAACAGTCTACTTTCGCAAAACATCGTATAAATCTGCAACAATATGGCGATAAGAAGAAAACAACGCGAAATTTTGTATCTGATCGTGCCAAGTCTCAAACTTTAAACATAAATTCGTCGATATTTTGCCAAATATTTCTGCGAAATATGGCGTTTGCAATGGCAAACAGCGCCATGTCCCCGTGATTGATCTGTCGCCACGCCGTGGATGCAATTAAAACGGTTGACAATCTCTGTGCCTTATGGCGTCGTAAACAACCGGTTATATTAAAATTATCCGCATTGCGAATCTGTTGACCGTTGCGTTTAGAATCCCTGAAATATTATACGAATATGCGGATTAGCTGATCCTGAAATATTATTTTTCATAGCGGCTAAGCTGTGATGTATGGATATGTTCACTCCATAATCGTCGTCGAATTTCAATTCGATATCTAATAGTATTAAAATAGAATGTTATAAATATCTTGATATATAATACGATAATGGTATTTCAGATATTCGAAAAAAAAATATATATTAAATGCTGGTAATGGATGTAAAAATCGATGAGACTTCGAAGTGATAAACACATTGAAAGCTCTTAGACCATTCTTTTTACTCTCAATAAATTTCGATATCACTCGATTGTAAAGAAAAAACATGAAATACTGTGCCAAACGTATAATCTCACGATTTTTTTTTCAGTAGGATATTGCTGTCATTTAGTTATTTATGGTCGGTTCCATTCTTTTAAATGTACAAGGTTTTATAAAAAAAATATAAAGAGATTTTCGTTCATACTTATATTTTTGCACAATATTTTCAGTATATATGCAGAATAATATATTATTAATTCGATTAAGATCAATTTTATAAATATATTTATATGGATGTGTAACGACAAATTATGCTAAATAATATGTGATGTATAGAAGAGGTGTGCTTGTTAACGATGTTGTTGAAAGGCTGAAAATATCAAATTTCCTATTAGTATTTAACAATGTGTATCAGTAAAAAATGCTGAAAATTTATACAACGAACGTATACATATTTATTTTTATCCAATGTTATTATTTTTGATAAAATTCATATATAATATTGAAGACAAAAAAATGTTATTTTCTGAAAAGTTATTTTTAGATTTTTCAGGATTAGGATTGTGGCATGAGCATGCATCTCTGCACTTTTGTATGGAAGTGCACAATAATGTTTATGTCGGAGATCTTCTCTCATCCCCGTATGTCCTAATGGGGTATAAGTTTTGTTTTAGCTCGAGCCGATTTTTGTGTTTATTTTTGTATATTCTAAAGTATAGTGAAACATTTATATTTTTCACGGAAAAAAAATCTATATGCCTTATTATTATTTTCCACATTTCTCTCTTCTATCAACATTTGATACTGGTTTAAATGGCTTATTAAAAATAATTTAAATAAGATTCAATGTAAAAGCATAATCGGATTAAAAGCTGATAATCTAATATGGTTAAAAAAAATAAGACCTGTATTTAAGACGAGTTGTTGATACAGATCTTAAATAAATGAAAAATGTTAATATATTTTCTGATGATTTTAATTATTTCGAAAATGTTACTAACAAAAGTAGTAGTGTTAGTTATTTCTTTATTAAATCGAGTGCTACAAAAACTCTTCATTTGTGTACGTAAATGATCTACTGAATTATTGTTGCCTTCATCTATTTTTATTTGTATTTCGTTAGCTAGAATTATTTCTGAATCTCCGAAATCAGTTAATTTGTAGTAAACGTTGCAGAACTATTGCAGTATCCTTCTGGCCAACAACTATTCGTTCTCCCTTCAAATTGGTCTGAAAAACAATGTTCAGAATGTACTTGTTAAGATACGGTTTCATTTTTGACACGTCCAATCTTCACAATAAATCTATAAAATTTTGATAAAAATTCTATTCAGTTATTGTTTCATAATTTATTATTTTTTTTAACTGGAAACGGTTCGATAATATAATACCTAATTGTTTTGTATAAAAAATACTCTTAAGATTCCACATTAGCCTAGGTATCGTGGATTACAATCTATTTTACTATGATTTGTTTAATCTTTCGTTAATATCCATTAATGATTATCTCTAAGTGTCAAAATTCATGTGCTTTTTTATATTAGTTTATTATGTACAATAATATATAAAATACATCTTTAATCAATTATATATTCTCCATCTGAATATATTACAGTTTGTAGAAATTATTCGGTTTGGAGGTAAAAAACTAAAAAAGCAGTTTTTACATTCTGTAAATTCGTATTTTTTGTGTCAAAAATCTGCCGCAGAATAGGAAACAGATGAAAATCTGGAGAATAAAATAACTCAAAGTCCCTAATTTTTTTGATAGTGTCTTTTGGTTGATTTGGTGTCTTTGGAGTTATGTCTTTTCGTAGTGTAAGATAATACTGACCAATCTCTCTAATTATTGAGAATAAAAATCTGTTTTAATCGTTTCATCTTTTGGCAGCGATTCTGAATAAATCATTTTAAAAATCCACCACACACACAATGTCACTATTTTGTAATGCAATCTAATTCGGGCCTGTCTTTAGAGTGGTTGTCCTTTGTCTATCCAATGCCTTTTGCGTTTATCAGTGCTATAAATAATCTACATCTTGTTTCCCATAATAATGTACCTTAAAATGACATTTTTTATCTTGCCAAACGGGATGTGCATAACATATTTATGCCTAACCAGTGTTATGGCTTGTAGGTAACATGCATATATTTTCGATATTGCAAGTAACCACGACTGAGCTAAGTTAGTAGTCCGACGCAAACTATGAATTCAGGGAATTCTTTAAAACTTACTATTGCAGGAAGGTATGTAGGAAGACACCATTACCTCCGCACGTTTATAAAAACTAATATTTTTTTTTGTGGGTAGTTTGGCGCGTTGGAATTAGTGGTGAAATACCATCTCTCCACGTTGAACCAATATTTATAAAACAAATAATATTATTTCAATCCAACTGAAATAATATAAACAATTAACAATAATTAAATCTTTAAATGGATGAATGGCGATTTGGATTCTTTCTGTCATGCCATTCATTCATCGTAGACAATAAATAAATAAATAAATAAATAAATATTCCGAAACAAAATTGAATTACTTCATTCGGATTCCTCTGCTAAAAGTTCAATAGAGATTTATCTGTATCAAATCCCGTAAAACATCGTTAACCAATCCAGAAACAGAAAATTGCACAATCGAAATCTGGAAAACATCTCTCTGCATGTCTGTTCGGCAATGCGGATTCATCAATTTTAAGGAAAAAATTATGCCGAATATGTGCATGTTTTGTTTCCATTTTGTGGGTTTTTTTCAGAATAATATACACGTGCAAATGCATAGACTTTTATGAATAAGTAAAATAATGGTTCAAAAGTGTTTTTAATACATTTTCATAAGTGGTCCACTTTTTCTAATACATATGTATTGTTGGCACTACTACATATGTATATAAGGCAAATCATTGTTTTTAGCATGTTTGCTTTATTCATTTGAGAGAGCTTTAGATCATATGCAACATCAAAGACTTTTAAAAAAAATAAAAAATGTATTTAAAGTAAAGGATACACTGAAGGTTTAGAAATCTGTCGCAGTGTTCGACAAGATTATGTGTTGTCAACGGTGCTTTTTAATATATTAATATATACGGAGTTAGTGTTCAATAAAGCAACACAAGACTATCCGGTCGGAGTGCGAATTGGAGGGGAAATAATAAATAACATTCTTGCGGGAATTGCCGAGAAACTTCAAACATTGCTAAATTGTGTTAATGAAGCATGTCTGAGATAGGGATTAACCAATAATAATTAATTGTTAGACCAGTGGTCTTTAACATTACGTGGCGAACAGATTCTGCAAATATAAACATATAAACGGTTTCTCCCCACAGAGCCAGTATACCCTGGGAAGGAAAACCCTAATCTGTTGACCAATAATTGGTCTAGTCTCGATACTTTCGCTCCTCTTCCTTTTTTCTAGGGGTGACTCTCTGATGATGTCTTTCCTATGATGAAAGGATTGCTATTGCGCCTGTATGCCTTTGTATATCTGTATAGGTGTGTGTGTGTGTGTGTGTGGTCGCTCGCTACTTGTCACTTGTGACTTGTTATAAGCAGATAACGCCTTAGAGAAGAGAACAAACGAATACCGAGACAAACCCTCCTACTTGCCTGTACGATCGAGAGGTAAAATCGGATACCAGCTAACATGGTAGAGATGTAGTCAATGCCAGCAATGTCAAGAGGAAGCTCTTTACAAAAAACCGCATACCAAGACGGCTCGAGTCCCCGCGGTATGGACACGAAAGGGGAGCCCTCACGTCACGTGTGAGACTCAGGTTCCTTTGGCCTCAACTACCATGCAAGAGTTTGATAAGGCCCATGCCCTCAGCGAGTGAGAACCTTGTTGCTGGCAAATGATGATGATAATGAATATACCTGAGGGCTTACGTCAGTTCTGACATAATTTCGGAAGTAGAAATTAATGCCACTATTGAAATGGCAAAGTATGCTTAACAAAATTACGGTACTACGTATGGTTCTACATAGTTGTGAGAAATAATTATTTGTAGCTATCGAAGAATGTTGAAAATTGAATGGAATACAATCGTACTTCATCTTCTAGACCCAAAAACCGTAAAATTAAGTATTTAGAACACATAATTCGTAGATCAAAGTATCGCCTTCTGCAGACCATTTCGAAAGCAAAAGTAGAAGGTAAATGGTGGTTGGCAAGAAAGGAGTTGTTGTGGGTCTGCAACATTCGCGACCGATGTAAGGAGTGGAATCTCGCAAAAAATCGACACTAATGGATAAAAAAAACAAGAATATGTAGATTCCATACATTCTTAATCAGACAAGGTACCGGAAGAAGAAGAAGCATATTTTTTATTGAATTTCAATTTGAATTTCATATCAATCAATTGTTAAAATTCAGCTGTATCCGATTCAAGTATCCTGATTTGCGTAACGAGCCACAACGGCATGTTTCAGGATTGAGACGTCGGGTCTGCGATAGGATCGGATCAGTGATTGATTTCCCGGACAAGGGACAACAAACAAACCGACAAACAGGAAGTGGGTCAATGGGCCAAATTCGGCAATGCCCGCCGAATTGGAATTAGCATTTTTTCCGATATGTATCGCACCGACGTGGACCAGACAATTGGATCGTTTTGTGTCATTAGGTTTGTCGCGATAACTAATGGATACGAGGGTCGGCCCATTAGGCCAAATAAATTTTGCGAGGGTCTGACACGCAGGGGCAGAGAAACTTTTTAATAAATACATTAAAAAATGTAATTTAGAAGTAAAACAACATAAACGAAAAATGACGCCGTTCGAAACTATCAAGGAAAATTTATACTTAGAGCTGCTTTTCATAAAATTTATTTATTGAAAATCAGTTCATATTTCTCTCTATTTTTTATTCTAGTAATACAATCATCGCGTATAATAATAATAGTAATAGAATGTAGCACACGTGAAACAATTTTTCAATGTAAGGATATGGCTTTTAACGGAGCCGGCCCGACTATGTACCTTTGATATCACGAACGTATAATGGAAGCTTTTCCGCTACTAGAAATCCGATTTAAAACGAATGTAAAGTCTGGGATAGAACAGACGTAGCGGAAAAATTCCATATTGAAAAATTTAATATTTGAAAATATTTTTAAACATTATTTCGCTCGAGCGACGCGTTCTATATTATTCCGCATTAACGTTACGATTGTATCGTGTAAAACGTGAGTAACGATACTTGATATCTTATTTGCGAAACAGGAGTTTTGTCATGGCACAAGGAGGCCAATATACAAAAGCAATAAATAGAATCGCTAGCAACTGTGCGACAATGTCGCGATTGAAACCATACTTTGGAAGTACTATCATAAATACGGTCTGAAAATTTTATTTTGGCTGTAAAAAGTTTATGGACCGCATTAATGTATGCACTTTATTTGATGTCCATCATTTTTTATTTTAATAAAAAATGGAAAATATTTTCTATGAAATTTCCATTCCCACTTGAATTATTCACGCGGCGTTGAACAAAATAATTTCACGTCAAATTTAAAATACAACTTTTTTCGCACATTGATCTAGTGTGTATCGCAGAATTTTCATGAAACTGAAATTAAATTTTCATAGATACGGGTATTAATTGCGTTTTATAGTGAATTGGAATCATCAGTGGCATTCTCATCCATCTCTGTAACGATCACCATCAGAGTAATGATCACTAGCAGTTTTGCTTAACTTCGGCAATCAAATGAGTATCTACAGCTCTCTACTGAAACGGTGTAATGTGTTATTTTTTTATTCAAACAGTGTTTCTCAAACTTTTTACAAAAGTACAATCAACTCTTTTTTTTGTAAGGTAAATAGATAGATACATCCCACCAGAAACCGTGTTGCTTTGAAAATAAATAACACTGTTATATAAATTATAAAAAATATTATTTTAATTTAAAAAAGCTTTTTGTTATTATTAGGAAATCTAGTTCTTCGTATTTATTTTTTCACAAATAGTTTATACATTTATTGATATCCCGCCGTACAAATCTACGAGTCCCCTTAGCATTTTATAGCTCGTTCGAGGTTGGAATCACGAGTGGAAAATACTGTTTCATACTCTAAGCAAATTGCAAGCCCTCGTAAATTTAAACTGCAGTCAGTTAATAAGTTTCACTATTTAGTTCAACTTTATACCTATTGGTGATTGGCTATTGTGACTTAAATGAGGTTACTTTGCACCAAAGAAAATCGGGGTGTAACAATACGCGAATTAAAAAATCGTGTAAAAATATAGTATTGGTTCTTTTTAGTGCACCGTATAATTTAAAAACCGTGTAAAATAGTTAGGTCAACATTTTTTTCTGTTATAACGTTTCTTAGATATTGCATTTTTCTTAATCTTTTTTAAAAATATCTAAACCTGTTTATAATAATCAATCAAAATCTTTATTATAAAGTAATAGTGCCTTTGAAAATAATAGTTTTTAAATAAATAACTGAAACATATCAATTTTATTTAATTATTTTATTTCGTTTATTAGCAATATGGACATACTATTCTTTAGCTAATATTTAAAAAATCGTTTATCTTTAGCAAATTATAATTTTTTTTTCCCATATTAATTTATTATTAAGATTTAGATATACTCCCGTTTTTATTTTATTCCTATTTTTTATTGAGCTAGTAATATAAAGACAAGTGATTCTGTTGGTATTTCAAAGCTTAAATTAAATAATTAGTTTATTAACGGAAATATAACTCTAGGTATCTAGAACTTTCGTTCTTTAATACATTGAATTATATAAAACATTAAGAGCTCAAAAAATGCATTACATTATTATTTTTTTTGTGAAGATTTGCAAATATTCTTTATCTGATTCATTGTCGATATTTTTCGATATTCAATTGTTTTAACGGCGGCTCGAAAACAACCGCATCGTCCGAAGGGGTGGGTATATTTATTATGGAAAATAGACCTCAAACATTTCACGAATTATTTTTTTAATTGCTAAAAATAAAACAAAATATTATATGCTTTATAATTTATATAATATTTTGTTTTATTTTTAACTAATCAATATAACGCGTAACTGACACGGGTACTCGGCTATGTCCCCCGAACACTGAGCTCTCGCAGCACGTGTCACTCTACGTTTTACTTACACATTCCGCACATCATGCCGGATGCGTCTATAATGTTTTTTAAATTCGTGTTCTTGTTTTAGAAAATATTAACTCACTGAAAGTTGCTGATCATTTTGGTGTTAATCAAAATAATTTATTACTATATTGAGATTATATTTATTATTTAATATTATTTTTATTAAACTGAACCTTTAATAGGCTACCATTTATCCACTATCTAATTTACAGTCTACATTTGTTTTTCATGCAGTAAAACTCAGTAATTATGTTTTTAAACAGCCTAATAAAAAAAACGGAAATAAATACGATAGTAAAAAATATTAATAAAATCACAAGGTTAAAGCTTTTCTGATGCTACAAATCGATTGAAAATTTTCACTCTGCCCACTTTTAGTCAAATCTGTGAGTTACTCTAATTATATTTTTTAACATATTTATTAATCAATGAAAATGAATGAGAAGCATCTATAGGGTTTGATCTGATCTTTTGGGCCAATATGTCTAGGCCACGATTATACCTCATAGTATTTTCAGCATCATCATACCTTCATCGTACAAGTATCTATAAATATGAATCTCCACTAAATGTGTCTTAAATATTTTAAATATTTCAAACCCAAATTACAAGACATAAAATGTGACTTTACTTTATTTATTATTATTATCATCAACTTGTATTTTGTTAATCTATGTTATATATTATTAGTCTAAGACTTAGACTAATAATTTATCCAATGACTTAGACTCTAAGTCATTGGATAAATTATGTGACATACGACTCCCAAACATCGTATGCTTACTTTACACCTTCCGGCATTCCACCGGGGTCAAATTTAGGACCTTTATTATTTGTCTTATATATAAATGATATTCATCGGGTCCTTCTACGTAAGTTTTCACTTTTTGCAGACGATTTATAAATATTTCGATCTATTACTCCAGTGGAAGATGCCCTTTCGTTGCAGCTGGACATCGATTCTTTGCACGATTGGTCATATCGAATGGTCTTCCATTAAGTATTGGAAAATGTCAAACAATGACATTTTCTAAATCAAAGGAGCCCATCATCTTTAATTACAGACTTGGGAACGTAATTCTTCCTAAGCAAGCATCTGTTAAAGATCTGGGTATTTTGTTTAATTCTAAATTAAAATTTAATTTACATATATCGGACGTGTGTATGAGATCATCAAGAATGTTGGGCTTCGTCTTGAAAAATTCTCATCACATACGTAGCACCTTAGTCATACGAGTGCCATACGAGTAATTGGTTCGGAGCTTGGGTTTGATTAAGTGGGTCCATTATATGGGCGCCTTATGACGCCTCGAATTCCCTCAGATTAGAGAAAAAACAAAAGAAATTTCTCAGGTATCTCTACATGAGGGAGTTTGGATTCTACTCCAAGTTTATACCCCAGCGCATGGGTACAGGGCTGCCTGGGGTATGTAACCCCGAAAAAAAGAAGGTCGATTTATTTGGCAAAGCACTTCTTCAAGCTGTTGGTTAGCGCAGTACAAAACCCCCTTGTACTGTGCGAGCTGCCTTATAGGCCACCTCACTACCATCGAGCTCGTTCGCGTGTGCTTTTTTTTTCGCCAAATGCGAGGACAGGTGCTCTCAAGGACTCTCCGGTAACCAGAGCTATTACTCTACTTAACCACTTGAATGTGTAGATTTATTTAATGCCAAATATCGCCATTTCATATAACGGACCAACTAATGACGATTTTTTTTATCATATAGTACTTTATCCCTATATATTATTTTCTTTATTTCACTATTTCTTTATTTTTGTTGTTATTTTACATGTATTATTATGTTTTTATGCGTGATTTGGCGACCTGGGTTATTCTGTAATGCCAATCACGCATTGTCTTTAAAATAAATATTATTTTTAAATATAATAGCTATTGGAAATTGAGTATAATATAATGTGTATGCTAATATTTTGGTATAATAAATGTGATATATTGACATCGAACGACGCATGTCGTTTGTGTGTACCCTGTTGCTGTGATATGTGTTTTCTACTTGTCCAGGGGGTGCTTCTGTGCCCGCAAACCTTGTCCCAGGCCCGCCGATCCAGGCTGAGGAGAGCGTTTACTGAAGCCACCGGGGACACGGTCTCCTATGTCAAAACGGTGGGCCAGAACCATAACAGTTTGCCAAAAAAAAATTAGTGCCGAATACCATACACCACCATGCATTCATAGTGTTACCCCGAGACACGAGCCTCCACCTGTACCATGACACCACCAACACCCAGCAAAACCCCTAGCCCCCACCCCCACCACTACCACCCCCCCCATGTGTTATGTGTGGTCTTAGATTGCGATCACGGTTGGGATTTTGTCTATCTTCGCCACAACCACACACATACATACACTCCACACCGCCTCACCACCTCGCCGCTACAACACTTTGTATTTTAGTTTGTTTGTCAAAGCACCAGAGCACCAAGTATCATGACACACGATTCAAATTCAGCACCGTAATTGGATTCGAATCTCTGATATCTGACACAATGAATTTCGCGAGACTATCAAATTAAATTCATATGCAAAAAAAAAACAATTTTGACACTCCAGTGTCCATTACACGAGTAATTGTACATAATTAACAGCACATTCATTAATTACTAGCATCCAGCGAACATGCGACGATATTAATAATTATGATTAACACACACTATTATTTTAAAATTTAATTCTGAGGGATTAATCTATGACCGCACATAGCATGCTTCATAGGACTCACGTATAACTGAACACGCAGCTAATATAATTTTATTTTTTCATCAAAACAAGCATAACTGGCACATATAACGAGTTTTTGTTTTAAAAAAAAATATTTGAATAAATAAAACTCGTTGTATCTGAGTACTAGAACCCCACGCTTTTGAACGATATCGATGACTCCCTTTTATTTATTTTTTATTTAGCTGTAGGTGAAATGCTTTAGAGGTAATGCACAAGAGCAACACTACATCAAGGCAACGTTGTCATAAATATATGTAATTAAAAAAAAAAAATAATGAATTGCCAGAGCGAATATATTCGGCTTTTGTAGAAACCATATTTATAATTATTTGTACGAGAATAATGCGGATGGGGTAAGTAATATATTTTATTTATCGTAAATATCGTCGTAGATTTAAATGCTGTACCATATGCTTATGTTTATGAATTAATATTATATTAATTCTTGTGTAAAGAAAACATTTCTAGTGCGAATGCTTGAACGAGAAAAGCACTCAGATACGAGTCCATATATCAAAAGATCGTAACAAATTGAAAATTCGACCCGGTCTCCGTTTGATTTTTATCGAAATCTCACACAAAATGAAAAAATATATATATTTTTTCAGACCTTTCGTTTTATCGCTTTACTCGCCAACAAAGGCCCAGCAATAATGGTAATGGCCCTTATTCCCCATTTTCTTACGTTCCTATTAAGATACTGAAAAGATTTTTTTTTGCCGAGAGTCCAATACGCGCATATTTTCGCTACTCTGCCGAATTGGGTTTTCACCCGTTTTTTTTTCGCGGCGAAAAAAATTAAACGTATAACTCTCGAAATTTACATATCGGTTTTGCATTTTATTATTATATTATTAAAAATAAAACTAATTTATACGGAGCCCCCTATTTTGTTATGCGATCGTTGTTGATAGCAAAAATACAGGAAGCTCATTGCGTGTCGGAAAAATCATGAAATATTTACATCGCGATATACATTTTTACCTGTTGTCCATGTTTATTATTATTAAATAATATATTATTACAAGAATCATTATAAATATATGTAATTTAATATATTTGTGTATTTTTGATATGATATCTATGAAAATTAAATGATAAAATTGCCATTTTCTATTGAAATAATCATATTTTAACGGTGGCAAATAAATAAATTTCAGAATTGCCTTTTAACGCACGCTCAGCTGAAACATTGCTGGGGGGTCGGTTATTACATAGTAGCACTTCCACAGTACATACTGGAACAGGCAATAAACGTTCGCCCTACAAAATATTTTATTGCGACACAGGAAGGGTAAATAGGGCCTGAATAAAAAATGCGGAGCAATCATTATGTCCCTAGTTGTAATATTTGAGCACGCCACATACGTACGTGTGTGTCGCAAGGACACTCCGTTCGCCAAGGGACCGCGCCGAGTACGATACGAAAGTTATAGGACCTCAGATATAAAACCGCACATTAAAACGCGTGTAATGTTATAAAAAAAAACCCTTTTTTCGTTTTGGAACCATTGGATCGAGCCTCGTTTCTGGACGCAGGGACATTTTTCGCACCCATTTTGATTGGGTGTCGCTCTTTAAGGTTAATCGACGTATAAATCTGGCCACTTTGGATAGCTCTGTTTCTTGCCCTTTTGTTCCATACCTGTCTCCGAAGAGCTATGGGAACTACTTTATCCGGAACATATCTGAAATTGCCTACGTTTTAACTTTTCATTCAAAATGCAATTTATTTATCGCCTTCGACACAATGAGGCATTCTCTCTAATATCAGTAGCAGAGAGAAAAAAAAGTATTGATTAAATTAAGATGTCAATATCATTTTCTATTTGCCATATAAAATTAAGATCAGTCGTGAGTAAAATATTTGTACAATAGATGCTGTGAAAGATTATTAATTAAAAAAGTATTATTCCAATGTGAATCAGTATGGAAAGCGCGGAACTGCTCTGAGTCGCAGCGCAACACAGCGCTTAGCGACGAGACTCCCCCCCCGTTACCGCTCTGCAACCATCATATACACGACGCTGATAACGCTGACGAGAATACAGCGCTTTTGATCTACACCGCGAGCCATAACACAATATATGAATTAAATTTATATTTTCATATACATAATGTATAGCACAAATTTGCTTGGGGGTGCTGCAGCTCCATAGTGTATACGGACAAGCGGCCCCTGATTAAAATATTATTTTTAGAATATACAGTCAGCCTTAATAAAGCGTTTCCTCTAAATCGCTGTTTTTTACAAAATTCCTTGTCAACCAAAGAGCATTGACTTTTATTTTGCTCGGTAATGTATTATAGATTTACGAAATATCTAAATTGACCTTTAAAATATTAGAATTTTGTATAAACAGCGAGTTACAGGAAACATTATAGATGGGTTGACTGTATTGTCTAAGCATCGATTTAAGGTCCAAATTAGATGCTACATTCCAGTCTAGTATGTATCTGTTTTTGATTTAATCGACAATTTAGGCGGTCAGTAATTAGTTACATCATCATTAGTAGGGATTCAGATGCAGATATAAAAGTATAGCTGTCGACCTATCTCAAGAAAATTTTAGCTTTCGTTTAGATTAAATAAATGCATTAGAATTAAGAGAAAAATATATAAGTCCACTAAATTAGACCTTCAACTTGCCAAGAAATTAGAAAATCATTTTTATATATTGAATTACGATGTAGAATATGATATGCGATCAGTATAAGATGTACTGAATACAGTCGATCCTCATATAGCGCCAAGATAATGACCACGCTATAGAAACTCACTCTATAGAAGACTATATAGAGGCACCCATTCGAAATTCGCGGTTAGGTTTTTTTAGCTGTATTTTAAATTTTAAATGAAATCAGTACATTAATTAATTTTTCATTGACTTATTTTATAGAATTTTATTCTGATTTTAATTATATTTTGTTGACAACCAAAGGCCATTGACCTCTATCTCGTGCAATGTAATACAGATTTGCGAAATTTGTAAATTGACCATGAAAATTTAGCATTTTGTAGAAAATGTCGATCTCGAAGTAAGCATTATAGGACGGACATACCGTACATGCTTTATAGCAGGGAGCGCTATAGGAGAGTTGACTGTACATACTTTAACCTTTTGGACTCCTATGTCCAGATGAAGTGGCCATTGGATTTGTTCTCATCAACCGTCCTTTGTCCACTACATTTGGCCATTTTTTTCAGGTAGTTAAAAAGGTGAATGTTTAAAAAATATCTGTCTTATTTTATGACCATTCATTTGTCAGTTGGAATGTGAAAAAATAGTTCAGAGAAAGGGATTGTAGTGTGGTCGAGTTGTAGTGGAGTGAATATCTTATATCCTATGTATTAATATAATATCTGCGTATTTTTCAAGTAATTATTTTATTTTAATATGTTATCCGTTTTCTAAAAAATATGTATTTTAATGTATACTTTTATAGCGTAGAAAACGAGATAATTATTTTACGATATATTTGTTTTGGTTTTATTCGATTGTTTCAAAATTTTCCAAAATTGGATCATGCTCAGCATGGAGCTAAACTAAGTATACTAAGACTAAATTAATTTCTATAAAACGAATAGTTTATTTTTATGATATTGAAACAAATAACAAATCTCCAACAATGATAAATCATAATTAATATGATCATTATAGATATGTAGTAGGTATACATACATCTTAGACGCATATGTATTAAATATATGTAGTTGGTATATAAGAAAAGTAGTATGTTTTGCAATTTCTACAGTAAAAACATCTATAGTTAAATAGGATTTTTTTTAATTGGTTTAATTAAGCAAAATTAAATATTATATACTTGGATTACTAGGAGAAGATTGGATGTTTAATGTCTTTGAAAAATAAGTTTTCAGGATTATTTATCCTGGGGTATTTCAATACTTCCTATATTATTTTTCGTTAAGTGAAATAAGTCCACTCGTATATTATTTGGAAAATCTCACATACGACAAACCATTGTTACTATTTTCCTCGCCCATTACTTTTTATCTTCAACGCAAGGCTTCCCCATACGTCGACCTAGATCCCCACACGACGTCCGTATATAGCACAGACGTACCCTTAATACGCACATATATCCCCTGTAGCTATTCTTAGATCTCTAACATCCTTGAGTTCCTCCTTCTCAGCCTATTTACATTATTCTTATCGGTCTCGGTATACTTTACGGCCATCCAGTAATGCACCGGTGGACGCTGACCTCCGCCAGCCTTCCGAAGTGGCTTCCTGGAAGGCTGGCTACACGGGATGTGGAAGGAAGAACCCTCGGCTTTATTGACCGTAATCCTTGCAAATGGGTCACGTATTCCCGTTTCGGCTCCACGACCGGAACGCGAATATTTGTTCGGAAGTAGATTGGCCCCGAATATTTTATTTCGATGATACTCGGAGATGATTGTCTCGTAATCATGCTATCAGATAAAATCTGAATATTTCAATCCTTTAAAATGGAAAATAATACCACAATGCTTCACAGTTGTACAATGGTCAGAGATCATCTGATAGCAGTAATTATTTGCGCCAACATCCGGCACGTCATGTATTATTTATTTGTAAAAAATATAGTTATTTGCAATAATATCATATATACATATGCAAATTTTCCATTCAGTGAAAAGTTTTATAATATACATAGTACTTGTTCTTGCATGAAATTGAACTTTGTGCTAAATTTTCTGCAGAAGCTATTCATTATTAATCGTGTAATTTAAACACTTTGTAATGTGATAATATTTTGTGAAAATTAAGAAAAGCCATCATGAAAAACAAATAAATTTTCATGTGACTTTAATGCTATCTGTAAGGGGGAGAGGTCACAGAATAACGTCGTAAATCACACAAACATTGGGTCATAAAAATGGGATATCGGAAATTTTGTTTTAATAATATCGTATTATTAAAATTATATAATATTTTTTTCTCGGGCTATTATTAAATGTTTATACGTCGATACATATGTCGGAGGTCTCCGTGCAAATATATCGCTTTTATGTATGAGAA
Organism: Philopotamus ludificatus; assembly: GCA_022495035.1. Lineage (NCBI taxonomy): Eukaryota > Metazoa > Arthropoda > Insecta > Trichoptera > Philopotamidae > Philopotamus > Philopotamus ludificatus. The sequence continues at coordinate 46,600 of JAGXCT010036236.1, forward strand.
CGTATTCGTTTCCGACCAGGACAGGGTCTGTTGTGACCTACAAATGTTCATTTTATTCAAATTGTCAGGACCCTATGGATCTTTGGCGGTAAAAACGATCGTAAATCTTGTATTGGAAGGATGTGCAGAATAAATTAATTATGCGGACGAAAAAAAATCACTGATATTTAAATATATATATTTATTAAATCATAGGAAACAATATAAATTGCTAATCTTTTCTTGGTGTCACGAGAACTAAGAATCTAGTGCATGATAATAATTCAGCACCCTTTTGTAATCTCATCTCGGCTTTATATTCACCATACGTGAGATGCATAGACGGTTTTCCATCGAAAATTATATTTTTAAGCTCATACGTACCCTGAAATCATATTGATATAATAATTTATACTATAAGAACATTAATTATAATATTTAAATGTAATTTACCGATGGCACTGGACAATTTTCAGGCAATTTTACTCGTTTAAGCAACCTCGTAAATTTTTCTCTAAAGTGTCTCATGAAAAAATTTTCACAAGCATATAATTCAAATATATCCAGGATATGATCCCTCCAAGCTCCGTTTTCTAGTTTAGAAACAGTGCCATTTATCTATAATTTATATAATAACTATTATTATCTTTTAAATAAATGCATAAATCGTTTAAAAATTCAACTCACATTAACAGTTTGATCCAATCCAATATTCGGAGATGAAATATACACGTCAATAGCATCATGAGTGTTATTATATTTATTCAGCGCCATTTTCGAAGTGATTCCGTTGGAATTCTGAGCGCATTTTTCAATTTTTTTAATTTTTATCTGCGCTGGGCCCTATGAATTTAATTTCAAAAATCAATAACATAATATATATATATATAAAATAAATATAATAAATTACTATAATCTGAGATAAAGCGAGTATGTTAATATTAAATAAAAATATGATCTGAATTAAATGCATTGCTGAATGCATGAAAATCAACGATCGACTGAATCATTCTTCATTGAGATATATTTTAAATCAGATATATCATAATGCATTGCGTGCTATCTAATGAATGCCATATTAATTAAATAATTAATTTAATAACGCCTTTTTAACTTTAAATTAAATTTAAATAATCGATCGTTTAATTAATAAAAAAATAATTAAATAATTCACGCTATATTTCATATAAATTATGAGCTAATCTGGTAGATCGATTAGTTAAAATTAGCAATGGATCGCATTCAGTTGTGTGTTATTTTATTGTTTTACTACGCATATACTCAATTTATCGTAATATATATTTTTTTATATATAAATTAATAATATATGAATATGTTTATAATAATTTGATTGTGCTTAGGGACCGGCGCATGTCGATCTGCAAAGATTAGAAAGATGCGATGAAGATATCCAAGGAATTGACATGAATATTTCTATATTTAAATTTAATAGAACGCACAAGGGAATCAATTTATACGCAAATGCTTCCAAAGTGGCTATGGATGAGACTGTGTCTGTATGTAGAAATAATTTATTTATATTTATTAGGAGTATTTTTATATTAAATCGTGTTTGTTTCGAGAATAGGCTAATTTGACGGTGTCGAAATGGGGCGATGGAGGTTGGAAACCGCATTTCTATGATATATTCGTGGAAAATGCATGTGAAAATTTAATGATGAAGTATTTTAAGAGCAGAGCTATTAAAATATTTAAAATCTTGAACATGACAACGGAAAACTGTCCAATACCACCCGTAAACATATTCTTTTTTTTATACTTTATTTATTATACATATTATTTATTTATTTAATTATTTTAGGCTATATATGATTTGAAAAATTATGTATTTAGCGGAGAAGTGGATGTCCCGATTATGTATGCGTATTTAAAAGTTGAGATGAGATTTGAAGCCGCATCCGAATTCATGGCATGCGTTCGATTCTTTATCAAAACCACGCCTAAGAATTCGTTTCCCATGTGATTTATTAAATATGAATGCTTTCAAATGCTATTTTTGTTCATATATGAATAAATGTATTGATCATTTTTTTATTGTTTTAAATTGATCCCAACTTTCGCAAGTTGTTCTCCAAGTGGCGTTCACTTTATGAAAGCTCCGGCGAGGTTTTGCGAGCTGCCAAAAAAAGTTTTGCGAATGAAACTGGAATTCTACACTTTTAAAACAGTTTTGCAAAGTCAATAACTCTCCGGTGGAAAATTTCACTCACGGTAATGGCCATCGAATGCACCTCGCTAACTTTTTTATTGGCGTCGGGGATGGTGGCTTTGTCTCACGTGTGGTCCAACCGACCCGGCGTCCATTAGCGCCGGGACGTACCAATTCCACTCGACAATTATTTTCACCGATTTGTTGTTCAACTCGTTGACAATTAAATAAATACAATTTTTACTCAGGGAGGCTTAACCTTTTAAGTTAGCATCGCAAACAATGATTTTTTTAAATATACGTTGTGTTTTAAGTCTCACTGATTGCCAGAGAATTTAAATATTTTAAAAAACTATTCATTTTTAGGCATTTTGTTTAAATATTATTGACATATAATATTCTCCGAGATCTACCGCATATCGTATCTCACATCCCTGGAGTCTGTCATGGTCTTAACTTGGCCGCTACGATGGAAAAGCGTCCTACCCCTTCCTCTGTATTTTTCTGCGAAAGCTGCCTAGCACGATAAGCTTATTTAGGTTTTTATTTATTCAAGTGAGATGTTCGGATTGCTATTTTCTCCAAGATATTGAGGTTCTTCGGCACATAAATGTATGTTACATGTTTCTATGCTCTAATAAAATTATTTATTAACGGAGTATTAACCTGTTGCACTAAAAATTAAACCACATTTTTTTTATTCATTTATTAAAAAATGTCTTTCATTAAATTGGAAGAGAATCTTCATTTTTCTTTACATTTGTATTGGTTTTATACGAGTTTTACATTTTTTTCCAAAATAAGAACACTGTATATAATAGGTTAAAAATTAGAAAACTGAAATAAGATAAATATAAATTAATATGATAATTATATAAAAAAAAATGATTGAAAACTGATGCAATCTCAATTTATATTCGTTAATGGATATTGGGAGGGTGATAAAAAAACCAAAATGTTCTATTATTGGAACACTAGGCAAAAATAAGTTTATATTACCACATAGACTTCATAAAACGTGGTTAGAAATACGGTATAAATAATTAACATCTATCAATAGTATAAGCGTAGTTTTCAATAAATTAATCTCAAATCGTATATTTTACTCTCACATTCTAATCTATTGTTTTAAACTTTGTCTTCATCTTTGATGACTATTCGTATGTATACGTCATTATACAATCTAAAATCAAAAATATGTTTTTCAGGCTAATATTGAATGAAGCTAAATATAAAAAAAATCTTAGAGTTATTTAAAAGACATATGTATCGATATTTCTAAAAAACTATATAAGTTAGCATTTAAATTTCTAACAACCTATTGATTGGTTTGTATAATTAATTAATTTACAAAGCATCAAACAAAAAATCATCAAAAATAAATAAAAAATGAATGGTACACAAAAATCTATTATTAAGATTCTATATAATAACATATACTTTTTTTCGTGAAAATAATAATAAAAACATTATAGTAAATTTTTATGCACTTAAAAGTGTGCTTCCAACCTCCGCGCACTTGCCGCGCAAAACTGCAAACACATTTTTATTTTTATATTTGCAAATATATTTTAGAAAGTGTCCATATAATCATTTAATGACGTTCTTTGAAATTCTTAATCTCTATGTTGATTATTAATACAATAAGATGTTATCACAAACGAGCAAAGCCTATGATGCAAAACTTTTTTTTAGGTTAGTTTGGTTTGCGATTTATGTACGTATAGTTTTGCAAGATCCTCAGTGTTGTTGAAAATTACCGCTGGAACACACCGGGAATTGACATTTTAACCCCATTTCGGAGCGGACTTCCCCATTTTGCATGCCAATATGTGATTTCAGTATATTGCGGTTAAAGAATCTTGAAGCCTCGAAGTGTGAATCTTCGAGGAGAATCACACCATCCACTTACCCTCGTGCGTCCTGGGAATGTTGTCCATGGCGACGGCCGCGACGAGACCCAATTCGACGGATAGCGTCCGCACCGAGTCCGCTGTCAGCCAATCAACCAGCCGGCGTTGCCAACTGTAAATAAGGAGCGTTGTTTTTGGAGACTAATTTATTTTTATTAATACCGCACGCTCATCATATAATACCAGATTATTATTTATTTCAATTTGTTCGAGCAAATTAATAATTTTATAAGAATTCTAATAAAATAGCATGTAAAAATAAATAATATTGGTCACAAATATAAATAAAGCCGTTATAAAAACATTTACATTATTTGAATTACATAAATTTATTTATAAATATATTCAAGATTTAATAACA
>JAGXCT010036236.1:51084-61185 GCA_022495035.1 Philopotamus ludificatus
TTTATTATATTTAAAATAAACTATAAGATTGTAATTAGACACTCGACTTGATTAGCAAAAATGTCGAGTTTTCTTTTTATATACTAAAATACGTTTACATTATTTAAATATTTATTAAAAATCTCTCTGAAATAAAAAAACTATTTTATTAGAGCTTAAAAAAATCATAGATTTAAAAAAATATGTGTGTTTGTTGTATTATTTTAGATTTAGTTAACATTTTTTTTGATAAGAGAGTTGACAATCATTTCGAATTTGCAGGTTGGCTACACTGCTCAGTGCGTGTGTTCAGTGTTCAGTCTGTTATAGTTGTTGGTACGGGGTGGTCGAAGTTCTTGTTAGCTGCTGCCTCTGCTCGTGCTATTGCTTAAGACGTATTTGCATCAATTAGATCCAATGGAACAGCCTTCACAGTGAGTTTCTCACCGTACAGAGAATTTGATTATCTAGGTTTCCGTGTTAACGTATATTTTAAGATCCATATTTTAGCAATTTTTGTTTATTCAAACGCTCATGTTCATAGTATAGATAATGACACTTGGGAAATTTTACACTTCATTCCAACAGTTGGAAATAAACGGATTAATCTATCTAATCTGGAGTTAATATTAAAACGAACAAAATATAAATATGTCAGGGTTGCCATTAGTCCTATATTGATGTTTGATTGTCCCACATTTGCAAATTACATGTGATATTTTAATGTCACCTTTTATTTTAGCATTCATTTCACCAGTGAAGTTTGTTTTGAAAATAATACTTTTAAGTTTTTATTACAGTGTTTGGAATTATAGGCGAAGGAAGTGAGAGTTGAATTTTATTGTTATTATTTACAATTTGCAATTGAGCTCTATAACCATTCAATACCACACTTGTGTGCCCAAGAGTTCGTTGATGAGTGCAGCTCTGCAAGCCGAATGACAGTCATGGAATTATTACGTATGTTTGATATTATGTGTAATCATTTGTACCGCATTCAAATCCGACGAACCATTCACAAGCCTCTAACATTATATCCCAATTAATATCAACTCCAAGCAAAAAACTCAAACTGTCAATTTATTATTATCAGCTGATATTTAAGCATTATCAAATAATAAACCTACGTTTATATTTATTTTGTATAAATGATAATGTTTCATAATTACATTATGATGATTTTTGATAATACTTCGTATTATACATAAGTATAAAATAAAAATATTCGATAATTAATATATTGATATTTATATCATCACTTGATAAAATTTGATACATGTCTTTTAAATTATGATTTAATCTTTATTTATTTATTTTATTGTGCTAATATATCTCTTACCTTTCATTTTAGGCTTTGCTTATTTTAATTATGGCATCACAGCAGGCTACTTTTGGTAAGGGGTCAACAAGTACGGGATTTCCCGTTCAACTACACCTGGGAAGCGGTACATCCAGAAGTGGCATCAATTTACCTGTTCAATTTGTTAATCCTAACATTTCTGTGCCTATAAGATTACCTTCATCAACCAGTAATATAAACACTATGGATTCTGGGTCTTCCGGACTACCATTGCATTTGGCAAATTCTAATATTAGTTTTCCCTTGTTGTCAACTTCGAATGCTGCGAATTTATCCACAAATTCTCAAAAGCACATGAGTACGAATCTCATTCCTAGAATTACACCGAATTTACCACTTCAGTTAGCAAATATACACGGATCCACAAATTCCATAATACAATTACAAATGGTTTCACCGCATAACGAAAAAGATGACAGTATTGGTGACAATGGAAAATATAAGCAAATTGAAACATGTATAATGCCTGTAACCTCGAATGTGATCGATCAGACGTCTGTCACTTCGCTGCCTACAAAAGATCAAGAGTCGATTGGTGTGACTACTTATCAATTGGCTGGTAGCCATAGTCATATTATGAAAAATACTGGAAACGCTATACAAATGAACATACCTAATAATGGAATGCAAATTAAATCTCAACCAAAAAATATCTACTATATACAAAAATCAACGGGATTTAAGCCAGTAGCATCTGCTGAGACTGTGGCCACATCTACATCACAAATACCATCCCCAATTATTGTCAGGAAACCGGTGAGTTTTATTTTACTTTATATTTTTTATCTGCAACTTTGATTTCAAATGTTCTGTATTTATATATTAGGTAAAGCGGAAAGAAAAGCCTTTTTTTATTGTGACAAAAAGTTTATTTAAACAAAAACGCTAAATACTTTCTGTTGTTCTCTATGACCTTGAATAAACGTTTTTTTGATACTTATTTTGTAAATTTTTGGCAAAACTGCCATATTTGATTTAATATGACCCCAAGTGATTTTGAACATGTTTGACATTTTTCATTTTTATATCTTAAAGAGAATTTTCGATCAATTTAAAAAAGAGGATGCAATCTAAATCTAGCTTTCTTATTTTGTCCCGTGTAATTCTTGGTGTCTAGTCTTCTTCTTAAACTTACTAATTTGGGGATACACTGTTATAGCAATCTGACCAGATTTTAGTAATTCATAGTGAATTATTCCCAAAGCATCCCACCAAATACAAAAGGAGAACCTTTTTAGCCAATGTTGGATTAGGGATAGACAGAGCTACCTGATTTGATTAGATTTGGTATAGGGGATCCACTACTCGAAACAATTCTTCTAAGAAACAGATTGGTTTCATATTTGGACATTGATGATAAACGGCTGGTTATTAGTTGTTCTATTATATACTATCTTTTTATTTTCCATGTATCTTAAAATTGTTCTTCACTGTTGACTATGGACAACTGAGGTCTTGTGACAGTTCCTTGATTGTTTTACGCGGGTCGTACTCCACTAATGAGTTTAAAGTGTCATTATTGATTTTCAGAGGTCTCCTTGATTTTATTTAATCCTTTCAACCACTTTCCCCACTTTTGAACCTTTAACCTAGCCGTGTCGAATTAGTAGAGTTTTTATTTTTCTCTAATAACTTTATATAAATCCTACATGTCACAAACTTTTTCTATTTGTCTTAAAAATGTCTAACGAATAAATAATTTAATTGATCTTTATTGTCCGCAATTGCAAAAAAAAAATTCAACTACCATTTACGCATACAGGTGTTATGTTTTTTTTCGCTCACATCAGGTACAATGTGCGAAGTGCGAGTTAAACGTACTAATGACACGTGCCGCAAGAACTTGGTTAGCGGCGTGTGTTCAGTCTGTGGTGTCACTTACATATCATATTGATTAGCAAAAAAATCCAAAATATCAATCAAATTATGAAGCATATAATGAATAACTATTTTTATTCTTAGAATATACCATTTTTTAAAAAAGTCAAGATATTGATGTAGAATTCATCAATATGTTGACTTGAAATGCTCGGGGTCTACGATAGGCCCCCTTTCGGACAACTCGGTTATTTTTGAGCTGCCATGACGGAACGGTTAAAACTATCTATGTATAGCACTCAAGGATTCAAGATGTCTCCATAAATATCACAGATGGTATGGGTAGCTTCATTTGATTTCAATTCTTTATCAAATAAAAACAGCATAAAATACCACAAATGTGTCTCTTCAATATCTGACCATGGCATTTTTTACTATGTGCCAAAAAAAGTCAAAATGAAAAGATATTACAACTAATAGAGCTTCAAAACGATACCAGCTGTGACGTGTTTACTCAATAGCAGTCGGTGACGACCTGGTTTCAAAGTAACTCAACAAAAAAATAACACAATCTTTTCGGTTTACCTAATACTTTAAATCTCTTCAAAAATTATTATATTTTTTTTTTCAGACAACCACAACAGGAATTCAATTTTTGTCGCCGGCGTTAACCAAATCAACGATATCTACGAAGACCACCACCGTAACAAAATGTGCACAGCTGGCTCCAAAGATTAGTCCACAATCGTTTGTTGTTCAGAAAACTACAAAAATACCTCAAAATATTGTGCCAGTATCTATTGGGGCTAAAAATAGCTTGCCATTTGTAAATTCCATAAAGAAAATTACCAATCCTATAAAAAGTCAAGAAAATCAATCATTACTCTTATCTGCAGCGAATATATCTACCGCAGCCAATTCAGCAAATTCTAAAATTTTATTAACGCAACCGAAGACGTCAAATAACAAGATTGTATTACCCGTAGGTATGAGTAACAATTTACCTACTCCCATGGGATCATTGTATAAATTGAAAATAAATAATGGACAATCAAATAATGATGGTCCTACAAATTTAAGTCCGTTAACACCAACTGTTAATGACATACCTCCCTTGAAACCTTTGAGTAAAAATTTAACAATATCAAAGAGCGGTATAATAACCCAAGTATCAAATTTTTTAGCTGAGAATGTTTTTCCACATTCGACACCGAGACCGAGAGTAGAAGCTATAGGCGATCAAGAATATTCTTTGTCTATTCCTGAGACAAACGACTCAATGAATGTATCTATTCCGAATAGTAATGTTCATTCTGCAGAAAATTCTTTTACAATTTCAATTCCTGATAAAATGAAGAAACTTATATCAAAAGGTTCGATAACAGATTCCATGTCAGCTCAAGATAGTGAAATGAATTCGAACAACACAGCATCGGTACCGGCCATATTGAGACGATCAAATACAGATAATAACGAAAAAAAGAATATTAACGCAAGGCGAAGAATATCGCAGACTTTGGATAAAAATGATGGCATATGCGGCATCAAGACGCATTCAAAATTTGACGATGCACCCCACGATAAATCTAATATAATGTTATCCGTCAATGAAAATAAAACTAGTTTGCTAATTTGTAACGATGACCTGGAAATTAGTGTGGATAGCGACTTGCAATCGAATAGATTAAAAAATTCTTCACAAAATATCAATTTAAATAAGGATAGAAGAAAAAGTCGCATGTCTTCCGATTTAAATCATTCAAATGAAAATAATTCGGAAAAACATAACGAACCTAATAATTTGTATTTTAAAACAATCATGAATTCTAATTTTAAACAGCGCAAGGAAAACTTGGGGCTAGATTATATTTTGAATGACGCACCTGGGTTGAACTGGCAAAATGGCGTAGCTTATTTGAGTGGGAGCGATTTAAAATTTCATTTGAATGAATTTGGAGTTATTGATATGGTTGATAAAAAAGCTGAGAACGGAACGCATGGGAATGGGAGCTTCAAACAAAATTCTGATTTTGTTCGTGAAAAAAAATCAATGTCGCCGGATGATTTTTATTGCTGTGATGAATGTGGATGTCACGGAATGGCTGCCGAGTTTGTAACACCAAATTTTTGCAGCCAATCATGTCGAATTAACTTTGCGAAAAATGTTAGAGTTCGTAAAGAGAAAGCTATTGCCGATATGAAAAAGAAGAAAAAACCAAAAAGGATAGTTATGCAAAAGCGAAATGCAAAAGAACTAAACGATCCCGTCGAAAAAAGCATTGCAAATCCAGAGCCGTGCATATCCGATTTAAAAATAAACGAAGATAGACTAATGATAGACGAATTTGATAATAACAAAAGTGCAGATGAAGCCAAGAAAAATTCGTGGATCTGCCCCAAGAGTGGATTTTCTTGGATGAAATATCTAGAATATCATAAAGCTGTAAATGTGCCGGATAAATTTTTCAAAGATATATCTATAAACAAAAACGGATTCAGAAAAGGTATGAAACTTGAAGCCATTGATCCTGTTCATCCATCTATATTTGCCGTCGTTACAATTGCTAATATTCATGGACACAGACTGTGCTTACATTTTGATACTTACAACGATGAATACGACTTCTGGGTGAACGTGGACTCTTGCGACATATTTCCCGCCGGATGGTGCGAGAAAAATAAAAGACCGATGAAAACTCCTATCGGTTTTGATCATCAAACATTTTCATGGAATTTATATTTAAGACAATGTAAAGCGATTGCTGCCCCAAAAAATTTATTCCTACATTTACCTGATTTGGTTAGTGGAACAAAGTTTATTACAATACTTTTATGTATTTTTGCGCAGAATTAATGTATCCTATTAATTATTTTAGCATCCGTGCCCGAATGGGTTCCGTGTAGGTATGAAATTGGAGGCTGAGGATAGGAAAAATTCTTTAACTTGCGTTGCTACTGTGACTGACGTCATTAATAATCGTATTTTAATACATTTTGATACCTGGGACGATATTTACGATTATTGGGTGGACCCAACATCTCCGTATATTCATCCCATTGGTTGGTGTGATGAAAATGGAGTTAGCCTGACTCCTCCAAATTGTAAGTATATGTAATTATGTATACTATGGGTGGCCAAATTTTTAACCACTGCTGTAATTTTAATAACAGTAATTACTAATGACAATACAATATTTTATTTTAATATAGCTTATAAAGATCCTGAAACGTTTTCTTGGGAAGAATATTTGTTCAAAATGGGATCATCTGCTGTCCCTGCACGAGCATTTAAGCCCCGTCCCCCACATAAATTGAAAGCTGGGATGAAGCTAGAAGCTGTGGATAAGAGAGTAATAATATTTTTTAATTGTTTCATTATATTATATATTACTGATCGCTATTTTTATTTTATTTCAATAGTTACTTTTGCAATATGCTAAAATAATATCTATTATGCATTGCTTCTTTTGCTAATTTATTCTTTATTAATGAAGGTTCCGTTTCTGATCCGTGTTGCAACAATCAGTGATGTGCGTAGCCATCAAATACGTATATCGTTTGATGGATGGCCGGATGAGTTATCATATTGGGTAGATGATGACTCTCCAGATATTCATCCCGTCGGATGGTGTTTGAAAACTGGACACCCTTTGGAACCTCCACTAAGTATGGGTATATTCATAGTGTTGTATTATTTTTGTTTTTTGATTTATTTATGTGTATTTCATAATATTTTTCTTTTAGCTCTGGAAGAGTCACAAGAAATCGGCCAATGCGGGACGTATGGATGTCGTGGTTTAGGAAATTTATCCAATCCAAAACTTAGTATTCATTTTAAAAACGCAGACTGTCCCTATAAAATACCACCAGTTAATCCCCCACTTCGTGATAGATTGGATGAATCTCGACCACCTGCAGAGCATACGGAACCCAGAACGAAGGAGCCTCGCAAGTAAGATTATAATTATATTTTTTTTTATTCGGTCAACCCGATTAAAATTCAAATTTTACTTTTCAACTTAAAACTTTATGTTTTTTTTTTTTTTACACAAGTCATAATAAAATATAATCGCTTTCATTATCAACTAACTTCCACCTCTCCTGTAAATTTTCTTTCATCTATTTATACAAACTATATGGTTTCGACTGAAAATACTAATCCAAATATTTTTTGACTTTATTGAGTCGAGTGTTGTCGCTTGTGGGTATTGGTATAAAATGGATATAAAATCGGCATTAACCCGAAATTTTATTATAAATTACCTAAATTATTGATATTAATGAGATCCTCGAGGTTGATGCTGCGAAACTAAATATTTCATAACTGGTTTAATTTTCGTAATGAACGATCGAAGGGTTCTTAAATATTCAGACCGTTTCTCTGTTTGGTCGTAATATGATTAACAGCACCAAAGCCTGATTCTACAAGATATGAGGTAGGGAAAGGTATCGATAAATTGAATATCATTTTCCACATATTTGGATAATACGGAAGCATTTTTTTATTGCGCCATAGATTCTCATATCCACAATTATCAAAATTATATTTACTTTCTTCATTCTATCTGAGTATTAATCCTTTGGCTGCCAAGAGCCGATTTAATTGTCTTTTGCTCCTTAGCCAGAATTGCCCTAGGCGTCGGCTTGGCATCGTAAAATAATAAAACTATGCGATACATTTTGAGCGGTCTGTGTTGCATATTGAAGAATTTACAGCGTATTGCTTCAAAAAATTTAGATAATTCATATAACATTAAATAAGATGCAAAGTATCAGAATCCATGTAATTACTTCCATATTTGTTTGTTTCTGTTACAATCATAGTCCATAACCCTAACGTGAAAAATATCTTAAAATATAATATTGGTGGTGCATTTTTAGGTCCGGGTGTTTCTATAAACTCAAAAGAATTTTGGTTGCAAGCATCACCATCCAAAAATTCATCGTCAAAATCATATACTAACGTATCAATGTCAAACTGCTCTTCTATGGAACTATCACTCACTAATTTTTTGAACTCTGGCAGGGTCGTATCAAATTACTAATATCTGAATCATAATCACTAAATTTCGTTTCACTGCTGTTTTCCATTGTGAATTTTATCGCAGATTCCTCAGTCGGCAAGTAGCAATGATGTGATGGCTGGAGTTATAGATGTCGCCGATTCCTTAGTCAGCAAGTAGCGATGATGGGATGTATACTGTGGCCGATATTGTTCTTATCCGACCAGCGAAAATAGCTCAATCGGGATCCCATGATCAACACTCTAGTAAACCCCGGCCTTTATTCATTCCATGAGAACTCTATTAGCAAACGTCCCAAGCCATAACATTTTTGTCAAAATGACAATGCAGTTTGTTGTCATTTTGCGAATTAAGGAATAACATTTTTAGCAGCCGATCATATTGGATAATGGCGATTTATCCATTGCAGCTATTAACATGTGTTCCGTCCTAAAAAACATGTTTTGTTTTTGAAAGTGTACTTTAGAGCCGCCTTTGATAACAATAAACCCCTGCAAACAATTACAACGGGGATGAAATATTTGTCAAAACAAATGGTACACACTGTTTACGAATTATAGAACACATTTTACTATATTACCGGACCGTAAACATGATCACTCATCAAAAGTTTTATATATTAAGATTTATAATGGTATAATATTTTTTTTGTAGGTTGGAGGAGATTACACCCAAAATAAATAAGAGAAAATATGAGGATGATACAAAATCAGAATTGGTATGATTTTATTTTCATTATATCTTGTTCAAGGATTCACTAAGCTTATTATTTATTTAATTAAAATAAATTATTTATTTTTTAGGTATCTGATGATGATTCAACGCACTCCAAGAAAAAGCGTGATTCTTCTCCAATAACAGAGGACAAAGTTAAGTTTTCTGTTTTTGAACCAGGCTACAAACCCAATCCTAATAAAATTACTCCTCTATTTTGGGGAAAAAATTGTCAATCTTTAAAAGAGATCTTACACAACGAATCATTTAGGATTGATCCTCGCAATTGGAATAATTCTGAAGTTTTGAGGTTTATTAATAAAATAGCAAAATGCTCGGATTTTTCCTATGTATTTTCAAAACATTCAATAGACGGAGAATCGTTCCTTATGCTATCTCAAGAGGATCTTGTTAATGTGTTAGGTATGAGGCTCGGACCTGCGATAAAAATATACAATAGCATCTTGCAGTTGCGACAGAAAATTCTTTCATGACTGTTGGTAATAGACTTATGTAATTAAATTTATCGACATCCCAGATGTCATTTCAAAAAATTGTGAATAATTTTCATGTAAATAGTTATTTTTATTCATTCCTAGTTAATATATTGTCAAGTGGAAAATTAAACAAAAATATTTATTAATTGTAATTGCCAATGTAAATATTGGTCACTGATTGTTAAATAATATTATATGAATTTAATAAATAAATATATATTGTTTTATTTTTCTACAACGCATCTCCGTCGATTAACATTGAAATACAGTAAACCCCCCTATGACGTACATTCCTATAACGCCCCCCCCCTATAATGTTTAAGGCGGTTTTTTCCTATAACGTCGATCCCCCCTATAACGTAATTTTTTTATAACGCTTCATTAGAATTTCCATAAAAATATTTTGTACATGTCTGTATTTTAAATGCGTTCATGTATTGACAAAATGTCAGTAGCTCCGTGTTGCTTGACACTGATACGCATCCGGCGAAACTAAATACAAATATTTGATGATTCATCGGCGCGAGGCTATTGGTGAACATTCCAGGGATATTCACATGATACAGTAAGAAAATATTTTCTACTTTTATATCAATGGAACGAGTTATAATCAAGTAAATCAATGTTCACGTTTTTTTTAAACTACTTGATTACGTAATACACGTGCATATCTCTTAATCTTATTAATAATATGATCTAATTTCACAAT
>JAGXCT010036236.1:62242-73658 GCA_022495035.1 Philopotamus ludificatus
AAACCCTGATTTTGTATTTAAATATTGTAAACATATTATATTATAAACTGTGATAACCACCCCTGTGTCGACGAACATTTTCATCGGCGACAATAATAAGGTAGGTTATAAATGTTGATATTATTGACGCCGTTATTAATATTACATTTTTTCTATCAGTTCCGACGCTTCTTCCGGAGCGTCGGGTAGTTTTATCACTGCAGGATCGGTTGTGTCGACGGGCAGATATGCTGGTTTCGGACGATCTATTGAAGGTATTTTCTCTCGATCTCTTACACGTGTTTTAAAGCATTTTTGTTTTTTATTTTCAGATATGCAGAAGTTAAATACCATTTGCCAATTAAAGATGATAGTGACCACACGCCGAAGGTAAATTAAAGCTGTTTAGCAACGCCCCGATGAAGATACGATATCAAGACATCTTCAGGGATGCTACAGAGGACAGTGACAAAATTATTCCAATTGCAAGCCATGGACAATGAAGTACACCTTAATTTGAAGGATTAGTCGCCTTCTGGTGGGGAATATGTTCAGAACAACGAACCACAGTTGTCGCTGGTATGCTATAACTATATTTAAATATTATATGTCAAGAAGTAAACGTCAATAAATGGCGCCAGGTACTTAAGTTTATATTTTGAATGAATCGATTTATGAAATAAAATATATTTTTATTATATTCAAATAAATAACGTATAAATTGTGTACACAAACAAATGTTTTTCATATTAGAAATCAATACCCCATTCCGAATTTTCATCGGCTGCCTCTCTTATTTATCGAAATTGGTCAAATCTCTCGAGCTACATATTCAGGTGTACCGGCGAAGGTATGATCTCTAAAACAATCTATTTATTTCATATCTTTATTATAGACAATATAATTTGGATTGACCAAAGACGTCCGAGTCGTTAAGAACTATTAACATTACACATAGTCTTGAGATATAATCTCAATAATGTTCCTGTTTAATATAAGAAACGAGACATTATTTTTTGTTAAGAATAAAATGATGTATCAAGATATTTTTGCCCAATGTTCCAATATTGGAACATTTTGTGTTTTTTATCATCGCTCCATTATTCTTTGACGAATGTAAATTGAGATTGCGTCAATTGATAGCTGACAAACGTGAGGAGCGTCTGGTGCAATAATTTTTCAATCATTAAACCTGTGGGATTAAGATGGGGGCTTTCAAAATCAAAATTTACATTCAGCAAGAAATATCATCTCACAAGTAAGTGAAAATAATCAAATTAAATATTTAGTAACTGTTTGTATTATTTTAGTTTTCTAACTTTTATCCTATTATTTTACTTGGATTTATATATTATTTATGTCGATTTTTTAGTTATTTGGCGTTTTACCTCTTGGCGTCCTATTACCCTAGCGCCTGTGTGCATACATACAATCTGGTCATATTAACGGCGAAGAACCATGCTAGCAAACCGGTGCTACTTTGGACTTTAACAGCATCTACGGTCGTTTGTTTTACTATGCAGAACCAGTTCGACTCTACCGAATGCACCAACTCCCATAGTTCCGATTATCTTCAAATCTTCCAATTCTATATGGGCATATTCTGAAAAGTGCAACGTAAAAACACGTTAAATGTATGAAAAATATATGCATTTTTTTTTCACTGAATTCACCATGGGAAAGAAAATAAATTCACCTAATTTTATTTTAAAATCAATCTCACGATAAAGCAATATATTCAGGGGCAGCTCGCTTCTTATGGGCAACTAGGGCACTGCCCCACACACATTTATCTTAATAAAAAATATAATTAACTGCACTATGCGAACAGAACCATATTCGTACGTGTTTGTTTGGCATTCTTGTATCTGCCCTGGTCACGTGGTCGTTAGTTTTAATGCCAACAAGTGTTGTTGTTTGGCTAGGTAGTGGAGGCAAAGAGAACAGTTCATTATTACCGTATACATAAGATTGCTTTTTGTTTGCTGAGTAAGTCTGTTCGGGGCAGTTTCTATACGCCCTGGGTACGTGGTCACTAGCCGCAGTTCAGCTGTTGTTGATTGTCAGGCAGTGGAGGTAAAGAGAAAAGTTAGGTATTACCGTTTATTATTCACTTACTAGACCTGACCTACAGTTTACATCCAGAATCGTTTTGCAATTATATAACAATCTTTTGCAAACAATTCCAGAAGCCGAGGGTTATCATGTGTATATCGACAGATTTTACACCAGTCTTCCACTTTTCGATGAATTATTGAAACTAAAAGCACATTTAACGGGGACTTCTATAGCTGTTTTCTAGGTCGAAACTTCTAAAACTATCTCAGAAACATCTAAACATCCAAAATATCGCCTAGTAAATCACAAATATCGTTAGTTGCGACAGCTACATTTTCTTTCCACAAGAAATGGTAAACCATATAAAAACGAATAAATGTCTCAATCACAGTAAATATAAACCCATCCATTTCCCCCCTCTCTAATTATGACCCATGGTGATAATACATGGAAAAAAAATTCAGAAATGCTGACGTGAAAATGGGACTTATCGAATATTTCAATTCAAAATGGTTGCAATTTTACAAAAGTGTGATAAAAAATTAACAGAAAGGTGGAAAGATGTTTTAAATAATGGTAGAAATTATATTTTACTTGGAATAAAAAAAGTATGCGACAAATTTTAAAAGGTCTGTGGAGCGTATTGAAGAATTCGGCAGTGTTCAAGGGGAGTTGCGTTACCACGAAGTACCGTAAACCCCTCAATAACGCGAATTTCAAAAAAAACCCGGCTGTCCCTCTAAAAACGCGAGCGAAATCAAACAGCTACTACATACATACATGCTGTTAAGCTGGGTGCGCCTTTGTTGATCTCGCTCGCACATATCTGTCCTCATGTGTGCGAGTGTTCAGCACTTTTCTCACCATTCACGCCTGATGTAGACAATGAGCCATGGATTTCTATGCGTATGTCAGCGATCGCATTCAATATTCATAATTTTTTTTTACACTGTTCTTAGTTTTGGCAGATTGTATTTTTTTGCGAAATACCCGTAACCCTGAACTAGGTATGTGCTTCATTACCCCGATAACGCAGTCCCAACTTTCGCGTTATCGGGGGGGATTACTGAATTATTCTAATTTTACCGGCAGATAAGATTAATATAAGGAATCTTATTCATGTTTGCTTATATTACTATGTTATTTTTGATGTCAGAATTATGGCAATTCTGGCAAGTTAATCTAAAAAAGCGCAGCAGCCAAGGGTTTGGAGACTAAAGTAAAATACAAATTTATGAAAATATTTTTTTATTGCAAGAACAGAGAAAATATGTACATCTCATATTTATACATAAACTTATAATAGAGATAAATTACTTTTTAGCGGCCCCAACTTTAGATTTCTTGGTTCCTCTAACCTTTTTCATTCTGTTCTTTCTTTCCTTGCGTTGTTTGCGCATGGGTCTGGTCTTTTCATAGAGACCATGTCTGGCTAGCCTGTGTTTGGGCTCGAATTTCTTGGCGTTGTCTAAAGTGTCGTAAATTAATCCGAAACCTGTGGATTTTCCGCCGCCAAATTTTGTTTTGAATCCAAATACAAAGACAACATCGGGGGTAACTTTGTACATTTTAGCTAGTTTTTCCCTAATTTCTGTTTTGCTGACAGTGGGCTTTCCAGGATGGAGGACATCGCAAACCATCTGTTTACGAGTCAAAAGTCTGAGAATAACAAAAATAACACTTTTATATAATCCATAGGTATTTAAAACACATTATTTAAATGTCATCAATTTGTCTGGTAATTATTTGGCACATTTTCTAAATTTTGCTATTCCGCCAATTATGACAAAAATAAAGGAATTATTAATTATTCGTACAATCAATACAAATTTTAAGGTGATAAGGTGGTGGATTAAATTCATTTTCTAATACAAAATTTATATAGGATAGGTAGCATTTTTTAATTAAATAATCTTTGGATTGGAAAATAGAATAAAAGCACAATTATGGTATTTACTGAATTGTTTGTATATCAAATTAGTTTCCAAATAGAAGTGATGTCTTGGACTCATCCCTGATCGCTGTCATGGATGTTTTGATTTGGCAAATAAAACAGGAACATTTCGTTTAATACATATTTTTATGAATAAAAATCATATACCTGTTGGTCATGAACTTCCGCGTGCGGATAGTGGCAGTGCCGTCACTCATGGTGATTGGCGGTTCTGATACTCCGAAACGTTCAACACACGGCGACAACACGCGGCGAAAAGACAGCGACTTCCTCTTCTTCGCGCTTCTGATTTGGCCCAGAACAATCTATCAATGGCCATAACCCATATTGAATAAACCAGATTTTAATTGAAATGATCCTTTCGTGTAAATCTAATAATGATCCTTATAATTATTTTTAATTTGTGCAAATCAATGAAAATTCGAAAATTGCAAAATATTATTAAATATAATTATACATTTTATTAATAAAACAATTTTATTGCCGATTTCGAATTTTGATTATACTTTTGGCAATTGAATTATTGTACTCGGATCAAGATATCAACTTTGTAAAAATGTTTTCTACGAATCTTTTATTGTTTTAAAATATTTACAAATATAGCTTTCATATTATTACTCTGTGAGTTATGTTGGAGGAAGAAATGAAAATTAAAAATACTATTTAGATAATTTGTTTAGTAGTTTTTAATACTAATTAATTATATCGATGAATGCTTGTTTAACCGATCCATCACGACGGCTCGAAACCAATGCCACTGGCCGATGAGGTTTATGTTGTATGAAAATAGACCCCAAAATAGAAGTCAAGAATTGATAAATTTAATACCTTTTTTCTCAGACAGGAGCATGCCGTCCATATGGTCGTATTATGCGCCTCACACAGGCGCCGAATAATTAGAGGCGTCAATAGGGGAAAATTTAAAAATATGAAATAATAATTTATTAAAAGGAATTAAATTTCGATATTAAAACTTACTCTTTTTACTCAATTTACTAATCTCATTTTGGAGTATTTATTTATGCTAGAGGGAGCGAAAATAATTAAAATATTTTTTTGCTGGTGAAAAACATTTATTTATTATAAAAATCTAAAATACTAGTCAACAAAATAATTTCCATAATTTTTTAACACTTTTTGCCAGCGTAAAGGCAGTTGTTCAATTTCCTTTTTAAAAAAGACCTTCGATTTTTCAATGTAAAACTTTTTCAAGCGAGTTTTCACTTCTCCAACATTATTAAATGTTTTACCTCTTAATGTATGCTCTAATGATCTGAAAAAGTGGTAATCCGATGGCGCGAGATATGGTGAATAGGGTGGATGAGTTAAAAGTTCCAATGCAAGCTCCCTTATTTTTCCTTGTGTTATTTTTGCAGCGTGAGGCCACATGTTATCGTGTTGAAGGACCCTTTTTTTGTTATTGACCAAAACAGATCATTTTTTTTTGAGCTAATAACAACACTTGCGGGGCTGTGTCTTGACACAAACTATGTCTGAATGAGCTCATCCAATAAATTTTGATTATTTTTTGGTCCCACTAATATATAAATGTTTAACAAGTTTTATCATTCTTTTTTTCTGCTCTTGCTCTTGGTGCCCTAAATCAGTGCTTCCCAAACTATGTTCCGCGGAACACTGGTGTTCAGCAGTAAATTAAAAAATTTAACATACACCTGGGCCTCGTATAACACGGTCATATGGTTCCACAAAAACACCGTGAATACAAATCCGTGTTATACGAGGTTTGAAGTTCATACAAAATTAAGGTTTGCGTTCCAAAAAATATATCAAAGTTAGGTAATATTATTTATTTTTTAAATAAATAATCGAAACAATATACATTTACGTATTTATTGAAAACAAAATACATCAATAAACATAAAAAATCATTCATTCATCATCGCTATCACTTAAAATTCCATATGTTCATTCCCTTTTCGAGACCTAAGCTTGTGAGTTTTCTTGTCATGGACTCTGGATTATTTTTGATTTTAGCCTCTTTAAAAAAGGCCTTGTAATGTTTCATTGTCTGCTTTTGTGTATAAATTTTACATATATCGTTATAATGCGATCCTCCTATATTCTTCGATATGTTGAATATCCATACCATCAAATCCTTCTCCACCAACACCACGACAAAGTTAATTGTCTTTTGGTATTCAACTTCTATTGGTGGAACAACATTTTCTGCAGGGATTACTTCTCGCCACAGCTTTTTCCAGAAAGAATTTAAAGTAGATTGATTTATTTCTTTAACAGATGCAAAAACAATATTGGACACAATTCCGAACAGAAAATTTTTTCCTAGCTTGTGGTGACTGTTAAATTTTCATCTTGATCTATATCATTTAATATTTTTTTTAATGTTCGACGAATGGGCTTTAAATGTAGAAATTATTCCTTGGTCCAGAGGTTGAATTATAAACGTAGTGTTTGGTGATAAAAATAATATTTCAACATTAGGATGTTTTATATCGGATGTCCCAGGGCATTGTCCAATATTAATAATATTTTAAAATCAAGATTCTTTTTCCTCATATAAGCTCCGGCATCGGGTATAAAACATTTGTAAAACCAATTCTTAAAAATAATACTAGTGGTCCAAGCCTTTTTGTTGGCTCTCCAATAAACAGGGAAAATAAACTGTGGCTTCATTATGAATTCTCCAGAAGAATTAGAACATAAGAGTAAATATATTCTATCTTTCGCCACCTTAAATTCCTTCGCACATTTTTCGCTTTTTGATATGTAGGTTTGATGGGGCATCCTTTTCCAGTACAATCCGGTTTCGTCCGGATTGAATATCTGGTCTGGTGGTAGCCTTTATTTTTTATAATTTTGGGGAATTCCGGAATGATTTTTTTCCGAAAACTAGTAAGGACGATTCCTGGGTTCGGAATCCATTTTCCGTAGCAGTTAAACCAGTGGGCTTAAGCGCAAGGGATTATAAGAATTTAATTGATTTAATTAATGACTCTGATTTGAAACAAACGTATAAAGATCAGCCATTAAATTATTTCTGGGCGAGTCTGACTGAAGAGTTCCCTAAATGTGTCAAAACAAGCTATGGTATGTTTACTTCCATTTTCCACGACGTATTTAAGCGAAGTGGGATTTTCTAAATATATTGCAACAAAAAAAAAATACAGAAATAAACTACCTACAAGCAACAGCTAATTTTATATATTAATAGTTAACCTCCACTGAAGTAAAAACTTTGTTTAGGAGTGTGTGGAGTTACATTTTAAACTCAAAAAAATTAAACAACTTATATTAGAGACGGTTTGATGATAGTACTAATATCATAAATAATAGATAAATTAGTTAATATTTAATAAAGATTGTGGTATATATTAGGTATTTAAATAAAACGTGAATGCTTGCTTTGTTAATAAAAATTTATTTAACTCGCTATGGTTAAAGTAAAAATTTTAGTAACATAATCGCTGGATGCACTAGCTAATTGTAATTTGTTGGGATCATTATTTTCACCGGCTTCTCCGACGAGAGGTCTAAAAGCCAACCTTTTCACGGTAAGTTGATGTGCAATACTGTAAAAAAAAATATATAAATAAAAAGGTATTTTATAGAACAACTCTTAACAAACTAATTAATAATAGTTTTGAAATGTATTAATATCACAAAAAGTATTATCTATGCGTTTATAGTTATATTTCAAATAAAAATATATAAACCTTTCATCAAACTGTAAATTCAATAACCATTCATTTTGATTTGGATTTATTTTTAAAGTATAAATGTGAATACAGCCGCTTTCAAATCCAACCGATAATATATAATTTTCTTTGAGTTTGACCGGGGCAAAGGATAACGCAGTGATAGATTCTTTTGGTAAATTTAGAATTGGAGATACAGCAGAGAAATTTTTCCATGAAGTACCAGAATCAGTTTTAGTCCAAGCCACGACCTGCGTTAAAAAAAACATATAATATAAATATTAATACCTATAAGAAATTTAATACCCATATAAAAGTCACGAAGTTCCTTTACTTTTATAAAATAATATATATTTATTAGAAATATTAATAATCACAACAGTGAGTTCTAAGTTTTTTTTTTTTACTTGTTTACTTTTTTGTTGATATACAAATATATAACGTAATTTACTTTTCCATCTCGGGAACCAGTCGCAAAATATAAAGAATCGTGTGTCCATCCACAACACCATATTATTCGTGTATGTATGCCATTGCTTTTATCTGTCGTCGCATCTAGTTCGAATGGTGTTGTGATTGATTCTCTCCTAAATATGGACCATCGTCTGTCACGTGAAACTGACAATAGACACAAATTATCTGGAGAAAATGCTAATTGTGTCACTGTTAGTTGATGAGATGATAAGCTTTGGATTTGAAGCCAGGTAGTTGTGTTCCTATAAAAAACGAGTACAGATCTTTAAGTACAGATTCTTGTAATTTTCATAATTTATTAGGACGATACAATAATAATGAATAATTTTATCTATTACCATAGTAAAATTATGGCATGTTGAGATTTTGTAGCTCTACACGAAGATGCCAGTAAATTACCATCTTTACTCGCTGCTAATGCATATACTTCAAAGCCATGTCCGTAGAGTTTACTCTGTTCTGGCCACAAAGTATTTTGCATTAATATTTCCTCAGTTGGAGGAGCTATAAAAAATATCATTATCAAAATTAGCGAGAGTATTGCAGTATTGGTACATAAAAATAAAAAATATTTAACCTTTCAATTTTGATAAAATAAAACGATTTTCGGTGTACTGTTTATCAACTTTCTTTTCATTTAAATCAGGCACATTATTGTCTTTTAAATATACGGCTTTATTTGATAGACCTAGTGAGGGTACGGAAGCACCGGCTGGTAGCACTGGAATTTATTGGAATTTTCATTAAAATCGATATTCTACCAATTATATTTAATAATTGTATTAATCTGAATATTTAAAAAAAACTAACGATTTTCATTGTTAGATTCTTCACACTGAATATTACATATCGTATGAAAATTTTCAATAAAATTTTGCGGAGACTCAAATGTGCGTATAACTTTTTCTTCTGCCCCCGAAGCAAACTTATGACGTGATATTACAGCCAAGGAGGACATGTCATATCCGTGTATTTGTGGTCGTGCAAGCTCATGCCACGTTGCATTAGAATGGTTATCTCTTATCCAAGGAGCATGGACGCGTGTGGTTTGATCTAAACTTACAGTGGTGATAAATTGACCATCTGGTTCCCAGGACAAATCAACAACTTCATTAAAATGTCCTCCGCAGGGTATATCTGGTTCCCAATAATCTAATTCCTGGTGTGAACGAAAATAATCATCAGTTTTTTTCAAGGAAATATTTAAAATTACATATTCAAATTACCTTTATGTATTTCCACACATGCAGAGATCCTAAATATCCATGACCGATAATTGTATTTCCGTTATTGCAAAATTTTCCTCCGTAGAATCCTAATCCACCTCCTCCAACTTCACCAACTCTTACTTTTTCAATCCATAGGTTGTCCTTATTCTGATTATCTTGTTCCCATATGATGATACTTTTATCTAATGAAGCTGATAGGAGTCTCAAATTATCTAGAAATTAAAATATTTAATTGTTAATTACTTTTATGATATATATATATATACGTTAAATTTTAGAAAAGAAAATAAACCATTATCATAATTCCAATGTACTCCATATACCCAATTTTCATGGCCACATAATATGGCTTCAAGTGAAATAGTCCATGTGACATCAGAAATTGTGAATTTTTGCCTTTCAATCTTAATACTGCCACTTTTTAAAGCATCACCATGTTCAACGTAATGATCAAATGACCACAATCTTATGTAAGTATCTTGAGAGGAAGATGCTAACATTATTTTATTATCATCTAAAATAGTACATAAACATATTAAATAAATAAAAATGTGATGTAGTAAATAAAAATTAGCAATGTATACCTAGCTTTACAAAATCAAGTCCGCGGACCCAATCATCATGTCCAATTAATGTTTGCATTTTTGCAAATTCTGATTTATACTGGTTGTTTATAACTTCTAAATATATTTTAATCGTATTATCATCGAAAGCACAAGCCAGAATCGGAACATTTAATTTGGGAAATGTGAATAGCTGCAACGTTAAGCAGAGTCCTCTTCCAAGATTTATATTTTGAATACAATCATTACTTCCTGAATAGATGTAAAAAATAAATATAAAATAATAATATAATTTTTAACCAATGTGATAAATAATATGTATATATCAAACCATCAGAATCGATTTTCCAAATCCGAATAGTGGAGTCCATGGAGGTTGTGACTGCATACAATATAGTTGCATCAAGTGCATCAACCATTGTCACACCACCAGTATGACCTAACAATTGAGACCATTGCACAAATTTTGATTTTTTTTTTGTTTCATCCGTTTTCCAAATAATTGCAGAGAAGTCTACTGACCCAGTTATTATTTTATCACTATATTTTCCTAATGAATTTCTAACCCATCTTATGCAATTTATTCTTTTTTTATGTCCAGCAAATGTATGACTGATATTAGAGTTTCCCGAATCATCCTAAAATAACAATACAATATATATTTGACATAAATTGTTTATTGAAATTGGACATTTATAACATCTTTACTTGTATAATTTAAATATATTGCGTAGATCTTTAAAAAAATAAAGGGTTGATCTATTGCATTCAGAAGGGTAAGATGATTGAAATATATTCCATATATTTTTGATTTTGAGACAATTATAAAAACAACACGAGTTTTATAGGTTAGGTTGTGTATAAACACTGACGTGTATATCCAGGAGGGCGAGGGCATGATTGGAGGCGAGAGCCACGCATCCAAGAGGTCCAGCATCCAGAGCCGCAGGGCCACGCGCCGCCGCGGCCGCAATATAACGACACCGGGCCTCCATCTGTCACTGTCAGTGTCAGGCGCACACGCGATAGATCCAAACACGACAAAGCAAGGCCATAGCCCGTAATCGGAAAATCTATTATTGTCGTTTTGATTGACTTTTATATTTCTAAATCGTTAAGTTTATAATTTTTTAATATTTTTATTTATTTTAAATTTAAATAATTTACTGGTGTCGGTTTCACAAGCGTTAGAATTTTATATTATTATAGTATGGATTTAAAATTATGAAACAACGTCTTAATTTAATTTTTAATGATTTCAAAATATAAATCAATCCATATATGAGTTTTTGAAAAATTTAAATTTTTTATTGTTTTTTTTGTTTTTCTTTATCAATAATTTACATATATCTGAGATGTTAGCTTTCAACTAGAGATGTGCGCGTTATCCACAGTCGTTTTTTAACCCTTTAACCGCTATGTTCATCTCAGTGTGACAACTGTCGATTCATCCCACGCAAGCTTTGTTTAAAAGTAGTTTAA